>CM024701.1:9505107-9810721 GCA_014182845.1 Corymbia calophylla | reverse complement strand
GTCGCAAGAGTCCATGAATGTGATAGGAAGTTGGCTTGAGAAATGTTTCCCTGGGTATAAGGTTGAGAAGTCGATCCGGGCACCGTTGCCCAATGTTAAAGTTCCAAGGAATTCTCTGTCTGTGGTGCTCGCGCCAACAGTGAATAGCCATGGCGCGCCATTGACTAATGTCCACTGAAGTGGCCCATCATTCCCGGCTGATGCCACCACAAGAATCCCCCTTCTGATAGCAGCAAAAGTTGCCACTGCTATTGGATCTTGCCCAAGCGAACTGGCGTCGCCCGAGCTTAAGCCCAGGGACAGAGACAGTATATCGACTCCGTCCTCTATGGCCTGATCTATGGCTGCAACGATGTCTGAAGCATAGACCCCCTGTCTCCAAACCGCTTTGTACACGGCAATTCGGCATTTTGGCGCCATTCCTACAGCAGTTCCAGGAGCGTAGCCAAAATAAGAGGCGCCTCTCACCCAGTTGCCGGCAGCTGTTGAAGAAGTATGTGTCCCATGGCCGTCAGTGTCGCGTACTGAGTCCATCGAAACTTTAATTGCTTTGGGATTGTTTGCCATTAGGCCCCGATAGTAAAACCGGGATCCAATGATTTTCTTGTTGCAGAAGGAGGCGTTGAAGTCACCACCAGAGACACACGATCCTTTCCATCTCGAGGGAATTGCGGGGATCCCATCATCGCGGAAGCTCGCGCTCTCCGGCCAAATCCCGGTGTCCACGAACCCAATTATCACATCCTCACCATACTCGGACACAGGCCAAGCACCGGAGACAGAGCTCAATCCGAGAAAGCCGGGAGTGTGCGTCGTGTGGAGCTTGAGGGGGCAGTCACGGGTAGAGGATACATAGTGAGGGGACCTCTTGAGAGATTCAAGCTCTGGCCGGGTGAGAGTCGCGCTGAAGCCATGGACCGAGCTACGGTAAGTGTAGACGAGCTTGCCGAGAGGATTTGATGTTGCTCCAACCTCTGATACGGAAGAAAGAGTGGCCAAGTACCAGCTGCGCTGGTCAGAGAACACTTTCGGCATGGACCGAGCGTCCATGTGAACGATGTATGTTTCGGGCTTGGACTCCGACCAACAAGAAGGCAGAAACTGCAAGAGCACAAAGCAGAGCGCGGATGCTGCTACCTTGGACATGGCCATGATTGGTTCTTTGCTACGTTCACCTTGCTCTCTTCATTCAGAGTCTCTCGGTTTCATTCGAACATGAATTGAGTGAGAAGTTTTAGCGCTTTCTTTGCATTATTAGCTAAAGCTTTGTCTGTTACTTTGAGTTCTTTTTTTTTCTCTAAGGCGAGCAGGTAAGTGGGAAACACCTCATTGGGAAAATACTTTACCATTTCCATATGCTTTGCTTTCTTTTGATATTGCAAGCTGGGGAACATTTCATGATTTCCTGCTTGGAAAAAGCTTAGTGGTGGTGGCCCATGGCGTAACTTTTTCCATGAAAGGCAAGAAACCCTGGATTCTTCCGACACGTGCATGCTAACGCTCGGTTCTTACTTTACGTGAATGGATAGTTGAGGTAAGAAAATCCTCACTCAGATCATGTCGCATGCTTGCTTGCTCTATAGCCTGATCACTCCAAGGAGTGCTTGGTCTTCTGTGCAACGAAAAGCCATCAGTCAAGGCTAAGATTGATCAGCAGGATCCTACAAGACAGGTGACCCCCTCTGAACTCACAATTTCCATGAACATCCCTTAATTTTGGAGTACTTATCGGACGGATTAGGATGATTGATCATGTTTACCCTGTTAAGATCATCATGGCACCCCCGTTTGCCCTTTCCTTTTAACCATTCAATGATGATTTCGGGCCAGCATCGGCATCAGAGAGCAGGTCAATCAAACAGATTCATATACTGGAAAACAGGAAAACTAACGACAAACTCTTTCATGAATCTCCTAGTGCTCTCACATCTAATCTTTTTTGCCTCTTCCAAAGATAAAAGTTATCAGCATCGTTCACTTTAGGTTGGACCCAGGTTGATGATCCTTGAACGACAGCTTGGGCCTAGGGATGGATATTGACGTTTGATTCTGAAGCAGTGTATCAAGGATCTTTACGTGGTGGGTTGAGGCTAGTGTGTATCCTCTATCAATGTACCAATCTGAAATAAATTTGTCACGGGTATACTCAGGTCTGAAATTTTGTGTGGTATTAACTCTAAGTTATACATTTTATTTGATGGAATCGGGATAATTTTACTCTTGATGGTATATTATATTGCAATCGACAAAGTCAAATTTTCTTTCCACATTATACTATGGATGTATTGGGATAAGCTCTTCTATCTCTTGCTCGGCGCTCAATACCAAGTCAACTTTACGGGAAATCATAGATGTAATTACTTTTTTATTCTCATAATATTATTGAATAGATCTAATATACGACTATGTTAACATTTTGCAAAAATTTCTTTTCATTTAATTAAAATGTATCATCAAGAGATTTTCCTCTAAACTTTCATGTTTTCTTGACAAAAATCTTAAGCTTTCATTTGGAAAAGAAAAGATTTTTTTTCATTAAACCTATTGAAGGTCCGATGGCACCTTGCTCTGACTTTGGCTACGCAACAACAAGATGCCCATTGATCTTTGCTGGGTGTGCTTGATGGTCCCCATAATATGCTCAGGAGATCAACCTCTTTCTTTCAAACATAAATATACAATATGAATTTTGACAACGCAGAATAATAGTATATAAAAAGAAGAGTAGAATTGACACAATTCATGAAAATGAATTGATTAATGTGGGTGGGTACTAATTTGGTATATGTAATGAAATGGCTAGAATCCAACTATTGGATGTTTCATTTTCAAAAGTCATAATTCGCTTCTTCCTTCACACAAGGGCTTGGTTCGCCATTAAGGAACCTAACTTTTGACAGGCCAACTCCTTTTTACGCGCCGTTTTAACCTAAAAGGAAAATGAGCTTTGCTCCTTTGGGCGCTAGGCGCTCCCGTAGTTCGCAAGAAGGAAAAAGGACTCATCCTTTGTTGCATTTGGCATGAGGCGGTCCTGGGAATGAAAGCCCATTCCCTCATGCTCTGGAACTCCAACACTTCGGTTGAATACTTCAAAAGCATTGACTAGGGAGGAAGTGTCCCAAGCATGGTCCATGAAATTATACCATTAGGCTTCTTTCCAGCAGTTGCTCCGGTTCCTTCCTCCTGCAATGAGGCAGATCGTTGAGGAAGCTCATTCCTAACTAGAAAACGAGAAAGGGAACCTCAAGTGAGAAATGATTGATTACAAATATCCATGATGTATATTCTCTATAAAAGATCAAAAATACCTTGCTTATGTATCATTAGAAAATACATTTAATGTGCGAAAATCACTTTCAGTATAACATTGGTCGTATTACCCGCATGCTATGCATGGTTTCCATATATAATTGTTTCTTAGTCTAAAAAAATTACTCAATGTAGCCGTATGAATAAATTAAGGGCCTATTTGTTTTCTTTCCGATTTTTCTGTTCATTTGTTCATTTGTTTTTTGGAATAAGAAAAGAACAAAAATCTGCTTAGTAATGTTCCCTAGTGTTTCTATTTCTCGGAATATAAAGTTGTTCAAGGGAATATATTTGGAATAAAAATGAGAAATGGAAAAAAATAACTTCTTGTTCCTGAGAACAACTTCTAGAATGTTATTTCTTGAGTCGCCGCTATTTATTAGGGATGTGCAACCGGATTGGGTTTACCCAAGAATTGGATCGGGCCACTCGAAAAATAAGGTCGGGAACAAGTTCCTAATTGAACCGGTCCAGGAACCGGTTCCAATCTTTAGGACTAGTCTGAGAACCGGTTCTCAGCAAAGACCCACTCAGAACTGAACCGGTTTTAGAAATGGCTTTTACCCTACTAAAAAAACTGGTTTGTCGCTAATGATTATGCAATGTTAGGATTTTTATTTATGATAATTAGCCTTGTGGATCTTTAGTTTTCATTTAGTCAAAAACTTCATATACTTATTAATTACATGTACTATATGTTTCAATACAAATTAGGAGAATTACATTGTTATTTTCTCGCGAATTAATGTAAAATTCGAAGTTATATAGGATAAAACAAGTTCCAATGGAAACAAGGTAAATCTTGTTCCTAGACCAAAAAAATAGGATTGGGTCCAAAACATGGTAGGGTATAAGGTCCAAAAAATGAGGACCAATTATGACAAAGTTGAGTATAGGGTCTAGGTCTGGACCTTATCTACCCTGGACCCGATCACTCCTATTACTCGTGACCGTCGTCGATCGCCGCCCACCTGCCATTGTCGTCGGCCGATGTTCGGTGGTGGACGATCAGCGATTGGCGTTCGTGGCCCGTTGCTCGACGTCCGCCGACAGTGGCTGGCAGACACTAGGCCACGAATGTTGGCTGCCAGAAGCCAATGGCCCATCGCCGCTTGCCCGCTAGTTGTCACCACCATTAGAAAAGAAAATAATAGAATTTTTTGAGTCGGAACCAAACATATTTCTATTCCTTTTCTATTTCGAGAAGAGAAAATATGTGCAATTACCAAACACGTTATTTTACTCAAAAATTATTCAATGGAATAAAAATAAAAAAAGATCTATTTCTCAACAAAAAAAATTCTCAGAAACAAAAACGTTATCAAACGCACTTTAAGTTACTTTCACGTTAGCCATCATAGTCTTAATTGCAATAATTAAGAAGTGATTTCTGTAATTTCATTTGGGCACTGTAAATTCAGATTCTTTTTTTTTTGGGGGGCCACTTGTAGGCTATAATTTTAGGACTTTAGTAAATTAGGAGCGGACTCTAACAATATTACTCATCCAAAGAAAGGTAAATGTTGATTAGAAGAGTTGTCTTAATATTCAATATATACAAGATTGCCGTATGCACGCATGTAAAATCTGAAATCGGACTTCGCGCTGAGGCGACAAACTTTTTGCGTCAGAAAACTATTTTTGTGGCCTCAGGGTCGACCAAATGCTTTGTCGCCTCAGAGTCGACCGTTAAAGGATTTGAACGAATGACCACCGAAGGAGAGAGATCAAAATGATCTCCTAGCTCTGTAAGTCAGGCCAACTACGTTGCTGGTGTGATATATAGCAATATAAGGTAAGTTCCACATGGGTCTCTCGTTGGTCTTATTAGATCCGACGATATAAATTTGATTTACTATATGTACTAGGTTTAGAGGTGACAAAATGGAACTGTTCTTTAACTCATTTATGATAGGTCAAGTCACAAATGATTGCCTAAAATTTTTAAAATAAGTTCAATTGGGTCCCGAAAATAAATGGCTAATTTCATATAGGTCTGAATGGATTGGGAACAAACCTATTTGAGATTCATTTTTATTAGCATATGTACCCATTAAAGCGAGAAGTGGTTTTCCCATTGAGAATTTGCGAAATTCGGCTAAAGCCCAAAAGCTTGCCTGTGTCGGTACGTAACTGGGTTTTAAATTGTCAGGGCTACGACATGTATTACATTATCACTAACCTTTCGTTTCGTTAGTGTTTTCGCCTTCATTGATTCCGCATTGAAGTAGGTTTCCAAGCATTACTTCTAGGCACACTTGTTAATAAATTATTGATAAATAAGGAAAAATTCGAAATAATGACATGAATATCATCGTTTTTTCAAATAAAAACTTGAGATGGATTTTATTTTAAATAAAAATCTAAAGTGACCATATTAATTTGAAAGAATGGCTTGACCTCATCAGCCGGTCGATAGCATTTTCGTCATTTACTTTATTTCATTACTTTTTTTATTTCTTTATTTCTATTTTTCTTTCCAAAAAAGACAAATGGAAAAAAAAAGGCTAAAATTAAAAAATATATATAGGCAGAGGGCTAGCAGCCCTCCCGCCTATTATTATTATTATTATTATTATTATTATTATTATTATTATTATTATTATTATTATATGTGTGTGTTTTTATAAGTTTTAACTTTTTTTGTGTTTGTTTTTCTATGGAAACAAAAAAATAGAAAAAGGTAAAAAAGAAAATTAAAAAGAAATTGATGGAAATGCCCTTGATTGGATGGTGAAGTCAAGCCATTTTTTGAGATTGATGTGGCACTTTAAACTCTTATTTTTTTTTTTTTAAAAAGATTCGTTTTAGACCTTTATTTGAGTAAATGATAATACTTCATATCATCATTTGACACAGGTTCACTTTAGGTCCTCGTTTAAAAAACGATGGTATTTCAGACTCTTATTTGAAATTTTCCCATCATTAAAAAAGGAAAAAAATAAATATTGTATATGTAAAATTTTCCTGTGTAGGAAAGTACAGGAATGGCCCATCATTTTGAACCCTAAAGTTTGACCACATACTTTTTTTAAAAAAGTTAGGAACTTTACTAAAATTAAGTCATTAGGAATATGAGCAAAATTTATTAAGACATATCCAATTATTGCCGTGGCCCTTAAATTTACAAACTATAAAGAAAGGGTACAAATATTAAGTTATTAAAAGTGCAATTGTCTACGATATTTTGAAAGTTATTGGGTTGGGCTCAGGTCATGTATAGGTCTTTAAAATTGCATTTCAAATAAATGGGTCAATACGGATTAAATAAGTCAAATCATATTATGACCCAACCCAACCCACCTATTTGATAGGCTTAATCGGGTTTATCGGATAATTTCTCGCTTTCAAGAGCACCTATTGGTATATGTCAATCATCAATGTGTAGCTTTTTAATGTATATACATGGGTAGATACATTTTTCCACCAATGCACGGTTTCATGATGACTTCTCACGTAACGGGTGATAACTTGAGATTCAGAAGGCTTTTTTGGGAGTTATGACAAGGGACGAGGTTTCCATGATACGCAATTTATTTCGACTTTGTACAATATTCTTTATCCCATTTTTATTCTCAATAGGGCCATACAACATAACATTTCAATCGACATCAACATGGGCTACATGTGCATGCCTTAACAACTTTCTACAAAGCTATTCGATTAGTTCAACTGCTCCCATTTCGTCATTAGTTTAATGGTCATTACCACTCCCCCCCCCCCCCAAAAAAAAAATATACAACAAATTAGAGCTACGAGATCATGGTCCTACTTGATTGCCCCCATTAAAGAATATATAATTAACCGACAAATATTTAAATGTAAATCTTCTAGAGATTTTGGAAACTTCACCGAGGACTTCCCGTAGAAGTCGTCCCCTTCGCACCTTCTTTCGTTAAGTTTTAAATTACCTCCTCGTATTATCCTAATATTGACTATCTTCCTATCCATTGAATCGGACTTGCGCTTGACATGTCCACACATTATTTCGAATTAAAAGACAACATGGGTTTTATAAATTTCGTACGACTTTTACTTGAATGTTCTAATTTTTTGTACGACAATCACTTCAATGCTATAATTTTTTAATCGATCATGAAAGTATCGTATTTTCAAAAGAAAAATATTTTTATTATTCGCAAAATATTTAGACATAAATTATTATTGATAAATAAAATTTTCTCGTTAGCAATACAAGTGGTGTATATTTTGTAAAAAATGCCTTTTAAATTATTTATTTTTCGTAAAACAAACGAAACCTGTACATGATATAAGAAGTGATCAGTTTCTAGTCCGGTTCAGTTCTAAGGTAAAATCAAGAATCAAGGAGTAGACGTTTGATCTTAGGATCGGGAACTAGACCGGACCATCGATTCTAATCCAGCCCAATAGAATCGGCTACTCACCAAAGAGTGACCGTGTATAATGAGAGAGTGACAAATTTTAAAATATTGACGGAAATGATGATTAGTGAAGAGTTATCGTATAGTAGTTTGTGGTACCTTTAGACTAAGTAGTATTTTGTTCATATTTTACTAATTTTTTTAAAGAAATAATATAAAAAAAGAAGTTATGTGTAATCGGTCCGATTCAATTCTCTATTGGAACTAAGAACCGGACTGCCCTACTTTTAAGAATCAAGAACCGGACCGACACTTCCAAGAATCAGACCGCACCCATCGGTCCAGTCCGGCCCAAGTGGTTCTCGATTTAAGCGGTCTATTTTGTACACCCCTACCTTATGTTATATAAAATTCTTTCCATTCGACCCTCGGGCATTTCCCCGCTTAAAAAAGGAAAAGAAAAAGAGCAGCGGAAGAAGCGAGGCGACGACAGCCGACCGCCGCAACGGCTAGTGAAGGCGAAACGCGTTTCTCCCTCTCTCTTTCTCACGCCTGAAAGTGAAAGCAAAACGAGAACGACAATGGAGACGTAAGAAGTTGGTGAAAGAGAGAGAGAGAGAGAGAAGAGAGAAGGGGAAGGTCAAACTCAGGAAAAGGTTTCGAACCCGCCATATTGTTGGCAGCCATTATAGCCTCTTCCCCTCTAACCACTCCCAATTTAGTACGCATCATCACCACCTCCTCAACCACCACCACCTCCATTTCTCTCTCTCTGTCTCCAGCTCTAAACAGGGCAATCGCAAGATGAAGGTAAAAGCCTTCTATTTTTTCCATACCCGCCATTCTTTCTTTCCTTCTATCTGCTTCTCCAACGATTTCCCTTCCGTTAGCTTCGCCTTTTTCCGGTTTCAGGGGGCGAGCTCGTGGGTTCTCGGTGCTCTGTTTCTGTTCGGCCTCTTCGCTCGCGGGTTGACCCTCCAGGTGTTCCCCTCGAACCGCCTGATCTGAAGGGCATTAATTAACGTCCGGGGATGAGATCCCGCAGGGTTTTTCTGAACTTCTGTTTCTTGAATCGCAGCTTGGGAACACGTGCTCGTCGGACAGCGTCTGCGACGCCGGCCTGAAGTGCGAGACTTGTCCCGCGAACGGCAACACCCGGCCCAGATGCACCCGGATTCAGCCCGTGAGCCCCACGTCCAAGGTAATTCGATGACGCTCTCGTCTCGCGTTTCTTGGATGTTGATTTTCGTTTTGAATGACGATGAATTTGCAATTATTTGAACCGTCGAATTCGGTTTGATGAATTTCGGTTTAACAGGTGAATGGCTTGCCGTTCAACAAGTACTCATGGCTGACGACCCACAATTCATACGCTCTTTCCGGTGAAAAGTCGGACACCGGCGCGGATATCATCGCTCCCACCAATCAAGAAGACTCCGTCACCAGTCAACTCAATGTACGTTCTTTCTCCCTCTCTTTGGCGTGTGATTCTTTCTTGCTAATTTTAAGATTAGATTTGAGGTTTCTTAGTTTGACTTGTGCTTTGGGGGGGGCGAACCAGTAATATGTTCAGATTGTTGCGTACCGCAACATAACTTTGACCTTCCAAGAAACAACCAGAACGCAAAAATCACAATGGTCTACAGGCAATATATGAACCTTTCAAATGAAGCTTCTGGGCGACTATGACTTGACTAACTCTCGCTGGACTTGGTATCTCGTCATTGCGGGCTAATTTGAACTCAACGTATGTAACAGTTATGATTTCTTGGTCTCTCCTGAGCTGAGCGAGGACGAGATTTTTGGGAGGGTTGAAACTTGACAGGAGGAGTATAAACCTCCTTCGCATGTTTTCCTATCACGCGGATTATAGATTTCTTTTGTGATTAGCATAGCAGGATACACCACGGATGGCGTTCCACTGTTGCAGGTGAAGATTTATTCAAAATTTTATTCATTTGAGAAACAGACAATGTACTTGTGTTCTTTACCAAAAAAAAGACAATGTACTTGTGACAGCCCAAGTACCACATACCTTGAGAGAGAGGAAGGTTGTCCAGCAAAACATGAGCATGAAATAGGTCCTCTGCAAATATCAATCCTTTTAATCCATTCATGCCTAGACAATTTCAAATCATCACTTAAACAAAATGAAGGAAAGATCACTGCCTAAGGTCGTCACAAGACGAAATCTTCAGTGCAGGCAAGATTAAAAGGAAAAGATAGCTCCTGTGGTTTGTCAAGATCTTGTATATCTTTGTTATGCCTTCTATCTTTTGCTTTCCTGGCTGTATGTTTGTCCAGATTTGCTCCCATGGTATTTTCTAGTTTTTGTTCCGTGCCAATTTGGTTAATGTGTACTGATTTTTCACGCTCCCAGATTTGCTGATGTTGGGTTTGTTTTTGCCTCTCATCTTAGAGAGGGGTGCAACAAGAGAAACGATTAACCTGCTTCTTGATATACTTCATGTAGCTTTACCTTGCATTATGGTATGACTATAGCAAGCAGAAAGGCATGACTGTCCTATAGTAAAATGAAAAGAGAGCTCTTGCCATTGGCATGTTTCTTTCCGATGAGTTACACGGAACAACTTCGTGAGGAAATCAGTCGATGACAGTAGTCCGAGAGTTTTAAGAGAATGAAGTTGAGAAGTTGAGGCATTCAAATCATTGGTTGAATAACAGATAGTGCAGAAAGGATTTCCAAATTATTTGAGATAATCATGGAAACCTTTTTCAGTTTTCTTTTCTAATTATGTTCAAATTTTCAATCCTATTTCTAATTTCTTTTCTTTCTGGAAAAATCAATCTCTTGTTCCCTCTTTTTCTGGTCAGATTTCTCCCCATTATTTGATCTGACAATCTGATTTATTGTGTATACAGAATGGAGTTCGAGGGCTTATGCTTGACATGTACGACTTTGAGAATGACATATGGTTGTGCCACTCTTTTCAGGGAAGTGCTACAATTTCACTGCCTTTGTAAGTGATCACAGTGTATGAGTTGTATCAAGAGATATAAGAATCACATTTTCTGATTAACTGACGAATCCAAGTTGTCAATTTTTCCTCCTTCAGCAACCGGCCATCAATGTTCTTAAAGAGATACAGACGTTCCTGGAAGCAAATCCAACTGAGATAGTCACCATTTTTATTGAGGATTATGTGACTTCCACTCAAGGATTGACAAAGGTCTTTAATGCATCTGGTCTGACCAAGTACTGGTTCCCCGTATCTAGCATGCCCAAAACTGGTGGAGATTGGCCTACAGTGGATGACATGGTCAAGCAGAATCAGCGATTAGTTGTTTTCACTTCTAAGTCGTCGAAAGAGGCTACAGAAGGAATTGCCTATCAGTGGACATATGTCGTGGAGAATCAGTGTAAGACTCCCTTTCTTATTTCATCTAGACCCAATTTAGCTGATTTTACTTTCTGAAATTTGCTCCAACTCTTTTTATGGAGTATTGAAATTTAGGTTTATTAACGTAAGGGAGGTCTATTACTTAATAAAGATGACGTGACATTGTTCAGATGTTGATGTTTTCTTGCCTTGTATGTTATGCTGACTTTCAGATGGAGATGCGGGGATGGTGGCGGGTAAGTGCCCGAATCGTGCTGAATCTTCCCCAATGAGCACCACATCGATATCCTTGGTTCTGGAGAACTATTTCCCTGATAATCCAAACACATCAGCAGTCTGTATGGATAATTCAGCTAACTTGATTAGCATGACGAATACTTGTTATGAAGCAGCCAGTAAAAGGTGGCCAAACTTCATCGCCGTTGACTTTTACCAGGTTTTGCCAGGAATTCCTTGATCTCTCTCTCTCTCTTTCTCCCCCTCTCTCCTTTTTCCTGTGAGAATTTAATTTTCAGTCAAGGAGTAAGCTTCTTCTGTAGAAGGATAATGTAACAGGAAAGTAGCTGTCTGTCAATTGCTGATTTTGGCTTCCATTGTTTTTGTAGAGAAGTGATGGAGGTGGAGCTCCAGCAGCTGTAGATGAAGCAAATGGCCATTTGACTTGTGGGTGTGATAGCATTTCATATTGCAAGGTAACTATTTTCTCGTCCTTTATAAACTTCTTTTTGGTTAATGAATTAATTGGGAATAGGCCTGTATTTAAGTCTCTTCATTGTCATATGAGAGAGAGAGAGAGAGGACATTAACGAAAGATGATTTGAATCCTGAAATGTTCCGTGTCACACATGAGCAGGCAAATGCAACCTCCGGAACATGTGATGTCCCTCAACTAGCGCCGCCTCCACCGGCCGCGTCAACCACCACGAGCACTGGAGGATCCTCCCCGGACTCCAATTCTGCTCATTCCAACGCAAGGCTGGCTCAGCTGCGGTGGCTGTTCGGGTTGTTCTCCGCCACTGCTTTTCTTTCCTTATTATGAAAAGCTTCTTTCACAGCTTCCATCTTGTGCATTTACCACATTATTTAATTTTTAAACCCGGAGGATGAGAGATGTATCGTTGCCCTTCAGCTTTTCCACATATTGTATCTAAGAATAAATTCTGTACGGGCGACATCGATGACATTTTACTCGGCCTTTTTCATTCTAAATAAGACAACCTTCCGTTTTTTCGGGATATTATGCCAAATGATTGAGAAAAATCGATTCCTAAATATCTCAAAGACGCCTGGCCGGCTAACTTATGTATGCATTAGCATACTCAGCTACCCGGTTGTCAGGTCCCCCCTCGACTTTATTTGTATACTGAATGTATCTAACACGTAATTAGTTGTTTATTTGACCCTAACTCGTCGTTCTTAGTAAATAGCATCGCCCGTGAAATACTCATTGCAAGCTATGCAAAACGTTACGATAGGATGAAGGTGACGTCGCCTCTACAAAACAGTCGTCTCAGCAACATTCACCGAGGGAGGATATGCTCTCGTCTTTAAGATTTGATCTATTAAGAAAAAAATTAACCTCATCCGCATGATGTCTATCGGCGATCTCCAATACCTGCCTGCACCAACATGCATCAACTCAAGCTAGAAATCCAAGCCCAGCTACACGTGGATCTGAGTGGATTGTAGACATATCCATTTTAACCGGAGGCGGTAAAACAAGTCCACAAACCACTTCTTGAATCATATTTGGTGGGTTTCGTTGTTTCTAGATTACCTACAGTATTAAGTCTCGGTTGAATACAAAATAAAAGCTTATGACATGTGGGTTTGATTGGGTTAGGGAGATTTTATTTTCAATTCATATCAGTTAAAAACAGATCAGGAGGATTGATCAAGATGTATGTATCTTTAAAAATGGGGCGTGGCCAAGTGGTATGGCAATGGGTTTTGGTCCCGCTATTCGGAGGTTCGAATCCTTCCGTCCCCGGGAATATCTATTTTATATATAGAAAAGAAATATCTATTATTACAATGAAGAAAGGTTTTCTTTTTGAACTATCTTTTCTACTCTTAAAAGAGTTAAATATTGGATATTATGTGATTCTTATTTCTGATTTTTAATGATCCTATTATTTTTTAGATACTATTTTTTCACAAATTAAATTCAACTAAGATACAAATAGATGGAATTAAATTGAGTTGTGATCTAGGCACTAGATTCAAAGAATTGGAAATAAAGAAAAAGGGGTTGCAAAAGGGGTTGAATGCGCTTTTCATCATATGTACATGCCCTTATACTTTGAATATTGAATATTCATATTGAAGTTTAAGTTAGTTACTTCGAAAGCCTTATGCCCCATATAATAAGAATTAATTAATAATATAAGATAGCAAAATTCACTAGTTGTGCTCATACAAATTGGATTAAGAAATAATCAAGTTACATACATATAACGTAGCTGTTTTCTTTGAAACTCACTTTTAGGAATTTCATTTTGTATTTGATTTGGTTCCCATAAATAATTGTAAATATATGTAATTATATAGACAAGGGGGTACTTTATACATCCTATATTCTATTCCCCTTGGTTTAAATAAAAATTATTGAACGAACCCCCACCAATCAAAGAAACTAATCGTAAAATGTGGAAATGCTTAATGTATTATTATCATTTTATTTCAGTGAAAACGTTTTTTTGATTTTTTCAAATAGATTTTGTATCCATTAATTTGAAAAATCCTATATTGAATATTCATAATTCATTCCAATGACAATTGTTCAGTCTATTTGATGGAAGGAATTCTTCTTTTTTTTTAATTTTATTATTCAGTATGAAATGAAAGAAAAAGAGCCTAAATCTTCATTTACATCAACTTTTTTTATCCACTCCACACAAAAAAATTATTGGCCCCCGAAAATTTTCAAACAACCCATTCCAATCTTTTGTTCTCGGCCCAAACTTTCACCTGGGCCATGAAGCACTAGCCCACCCTACTAACAAGCCCAAAGCCCATTTTCTTTCTTCTTTCTTTTTATTTTCCTATTTCTTGCTTTTTTTGGCGCTTTTTTTCTTTTTCTCATTTTTCTTTTTCCTTTTTTTGTCTTTTTCTTCTGCACTTTTCCTCCATGCAGACCGCCTCTCGATCGTCTTCTCTCTGGGCTTCCTCACCGAACGCTCACCTGCGACACCCAAAACTTTTTAGCCGAACACCCACGAGAACCCTAGTCACTGCCCCAAACTACTCCTCGCACCGTCTATTTTGTCCTACATCTCGTCATTGCCAGACACTAGGATTGCGCATAGTAATCATTCTGTTTCTGTTTTTGGAATAGATTTATTCCACTTATTTCGGAATAAAATCGTTTGGTAAAAAATTTTCATTTTTATTTCAAACAAATTTCTATTCCGTAAATAGGTTTGGAATGCAAATCAACAAAAATTTTTACTTTTCTATTTCGGAATAGAAATCGAAATGGTTTCTCTTTTTTCTTACTTCTCACCCGAAGAAGTTTTTTTTCGCTCGCCGCTCACCGCCGCCGCCGCCACCTCGCCCACCGCGCCCCCCGCGGCCAAGCACGCCGCCGTCGCGCTGCTTACCGCCGCCGCGGCCGGCCGCCGCCGCCCGCCCATCGCGCGCCGATTGCCCGCCCGCCGCCGCCGCGCCCGCCATTGCCGCCCGTTGCCCACCACCGCCGCCCACCGCCGCTTGCCGCCGCTCCTCCCATTATTGCCGCCACTTAGAAAAGTAAATTTTTTTTTTATTATCAAACGAATTTCTATTCCAAAAGTAGAAATTTTTTTGTTGTTATCAAACACGTTTTTGACTTTAAACTCATTCAAAAAGAAATAGAAAAATCTATTTCTACGTTCCGAAATGATTTCGAACAAATGTTATCATTCGCATCCTAGTTGGCTGACGATTTCTATGTCGCTAGACCATCTCCGGCGAAGAATTTTTATACTCTAAAATCACATATGACAAAAGTCTGACTAGTCTATGTTGGAAATTTTTTATAATGGGCTTACATTAATTAATCAATTTTCTATTTTAAATAATCAAAAAATGTATATTCCAATATATTTTAAACCTTAAGTGATTTTATTGAATTGGGTTATGGCATCTATTAATAACGGGCCTAATTGAGCAGCAAAGTGTAGGCAATTGTGTTTAGCTGAAATCCGTAATGGGAGGGCCCAGTTGACACGCTATTGATTAGGGTTTGCTAAGTCCTCTCTCTAGCCTATAAAAGGGTAAGTTATACCTATCAGTCGCTTAATCCTATTAAAAGCTGCTATACTGAAATAGGTCATAGAGAGGAAGATCTGGCATTCCGGTAAATCGCTAATTACCGTCGATTTGATTTGTTTTTCATCAAGTGAGGCTATGGCTCGAACATGTACCTTTTAATTTCGCTGTGTATATAAGTTTTTGTGTTTTTTACAATCATGTATGGATCAAATTCGTTCTTAATTTATTGATTATTCATATTGAGAAAATTCTACATGTGATATTAGAGCTAGTCATATATGATTGTAGAACCCAAAATTAATTATTATATTTTTTTTATGAACAAATTCGAAATTTCTTCTCTTAAACCGAATGTTGTCGTTATTTTTTCATGTGGACTCTTTGATTGATTGATTCTGAAACCTTAGGGTTTTTATTCTACATGTCGAGATCTTTTCAGCCATATATAATTTATATATTTTCGTTGAGAATTGAGAGAGAATTTCGAATTTGAAATTCTAGGGTTTGTACCTTGGTACTTGCAATTGAATAAAGTATGTTATAAATTGTTGCATGGATATTGTTATATATATGTTTTAGAATTTTTTTGTTGCATTAAGGTGAATTTTTTGGCCTTAAACTTGAGAAAATCGAATTTCGGGCATGGGTATAAGATCCGAAAATTTTGAAGGTTGAAAATTGATGATTTGTTCGTTAGTTCTTCATTTAATTCACTCTAATCTATTTATAATAGTGTTAGAATCAAAACCTACGAAATATCTCACAAAAATTAAGCATAAAACATGATTTTTTGAGCTTCAGGTTGAAACCAGGTCGTGTGGCCCAGTTTGCAGACCTTGGGGCTTCGGCTGGAGGTTGAAGAAGACCTCCAGCTGAGCCAGGTGCGAATGGGCCTATTTTCTGGCTTGCTGAAGTCTGGGCAAAAGCCTAGAATCTGGGCCTCAAGAGATTCTGGGTGCAGGCCCAGAATCTCGGCTTCTAGAGGAAGCCTAGGCGGGCCGCGGGTCGACAGCCGAATTTTCTGGCCCGAGCCTTTTGGCCAATTTCGGCCATTAAAAATAATAATAATGATAAATTAAATAAAAATGAAATTATATTAAATTTTTTTTTTTAAATTGTGGCAAAAATTGTTGTTTGATAATTGGAATATGATCTTGGAAAGCACATGTTGTAAAGTGCTTCATATTGTTTGATAAATTATGGGCATTGATTAAATGAAACGTTATAAAAAATTTTGGAGTTCCTATTGATAAAAATTAGTATATACAATTATTTGCCCAAAGTGGGTCATTGTGTATATTAATTTGAAAATTGTATTAAGATAAATTCCCAATAAAAGATGTGGATGTATAATTGAAAAATTATATGTAATATCCCTCTATATTTGATATAATAGAGATAATTGATGGGGATGAATGACTCAAAAGTTTTATTTTCCTAAAGGGGATAAATTTTTAGAGTTATGTATAGTTCCCCTTTATGTTGAGATAATGGAGATGTATAATTTAAAGGTCTTGTTTGCACATAACGAATAAGCCCTTGATGATTATATGTAATTCTCCTTATCGTTTCTATATATTGATATTATAGAGATGTATAATTTAAAGGATTTGTCTGCCCAAAGGGAATGGATCATTGACAACTATATATAATTCTCCTTGCATTATACGCTCTGCCCAAATGGGAGTTATAATGTACAAATATTTTGTGAAATATCTTATTGCCCATAATTGATCGATCATATTGCATTATGTGTGACAAATAGTTATTTTTGTTGAGAACAACAACAATGCCACAATTGAAATGTTAACTGGATCAAACTTCAAGAGGTGGAAGTAAGATATATAGTTTGCTTTGAGAATTGTGGATATGGACTTAGATGAACCTTCCAAGCCCAAGTGCATATCAAAAGGCCCATTATGCTAGATAGGAAAAATCCAACCGACTTAGCCTCATTGCTATGAAGTGATCCATTGCTGAGCATCTCATTAGTGGTTTACCGGAAAATACAAATGCAAGACAGTTCTTTGAAGCAATGGGAGAACGATATAGAGTCTCGGACAAGGTTGAAGCTGGAAACTTGCTGAGTGAGTTAACAAATATGAGATATGATACTGCTGTGGGTGTTAGAGAATTTATACTGAAGATAGTCCACATTCAGTCCAAACTCAAGGCCCATAAAATTGTTCTTTCAGAAGATTATATTGTGCATCAAGTCTTAAATGTTCTGTCAGTTGAATTCAACCAGATTAAAACTGCTTATAATGCTCAGAATGAGACTTGGAGCATTAATGCCCCGATTACCAAATGTGTGACTGAAGAGGAGAAGTTAAATCATGAGAAGTATGAATCGGCCCACTTAATTGCTAATGCCAAGTTGAGTTTTTCTAGAGAAAAATGGAAATCTAAATGGTCAAATGCTCATGGTCCAAAGAAAAGCTAAGACTTCAAGAAAAATGGGAATAATGGGAGAAATTGAGATAAGGATTTTAAGTATTTTCACTGCAAGAAGCAAGGTTGTTGACACTCGAATTTTGTTTATTTTGTTTTAAATGCCCATTTATTTTGCATATATAAATACATATTAATTCATAGAAAAGATAAAAAAAAATTGATAAAATTTTTTTCCTAAAAAAAAATTAATTAGAAAAATTCGAAAAATCGAAAAAAAAAATCGGTCGGCTGGGCCGGTGTAGTTCGGCCCACCTTTTCCTCACAAAGTCTCGGCCTTAATACGATTCTCCTTAGGCCTTTTTCCCTTTTATTTCTTTTCGGCCCATCTCTCTTTATTTATCCTCTTTGGTCCCTTTAGCTTATAATTTCGAAGCCCATAAGCAGTTTAGGCCCAAGAAAAAAAAAACAGAACAGCAGCAAAGCCCACCCCTCTCTTCCCTTGGCCTTATATAGAGAACAGAGAGAGAGGTGGGCGCTCGACCGAAAACGGAGGCAGACGCCCGAAGCCGTTCCGGTCCCTCCGGCGTGACGCCAGCAAGGGAATCTTCCCTTGCTGCGCTGTCACGCGGCGAGAGGGGGAGAAGATTTTCTGTTATGGAGAGCAGGGGGAGAAGATTACCCTTGGAGAGGCAAAGAAAAACGATGGCCGGGAGCTGAGAGAAAGGAGGAGACGGAGAAGAATCGGGAGGAGGCGGTTTCTGGTTTTGGGCAGGAGAGAGCTGAGGGATGGAGCAGATATGAGGAGAGAGAGAATTGGAGAGATGGGGGCGGTTTTTGAAGAAAAAACAGAGAGGGCTGGCTAGAGAGAGCGGGAGAGGGAACAGAAGAGCGGTGGTGGCTTTTCTGGGTTTTCTCGGTAGTGGAGGAGTTTTTCTGGAGTTCTGGTTGCCCGAAAGACAGAGAAAAGAGCAGCAGATGCGATTCTGTACAGAAGAAACGAAACGAAAAGAAAAAAAAAAGCCGAGAGAGAGGTGCTGGCCGGAGGAGGATTCTGGCGAGAGAGAACTGAAGGAAAGAAAAAGGGGCAGAGAGGCTGTTTCTGGTTTTTTGGGAGAGGGAGAGAAGAAAGACGAAAACCAGGAGCTCGGTTTTGGGAAAGAGATCGGGGGCAGAAGCGAAAAAAAAAAAAACGGAGAGGAGATGGCTGGCTGAGGTCGGTGATTTTCAGAGAGAAGGGAGCAGATCTGAAAAAGGAAGAAACAGCAGCAAAAAGAACAACGCAGGAGGAAGAAGAAAGAAACCAGAGAGAAAAGGAAGGAAGGAAAACGAGAAGAAGCAGGGAACTGTTTCTTCGGTTTCGAAGCGGCCAGCGTGAGGTGCGTGAGGGGGGGCTGGAGTGACAAAAAAAGGAGAAACCAGAGGAAAAAAAGAGAAAGGCAGAAACGAGAGGAGAGAATCGGAGGAGGGAGCAGTGGTTCTGGGTTTTTGGAAGACTGGTCCGAATGAGGGGAGCGGAGGCGAGCGAAAATGGTCAGGGGTGCTGCGCGAAGGGGCCGGGGTACGCGACCGCGCTGGAAGGCCATGTCCGGCCCGAGGGAGAAGATCCTCTACGTCACTGGCGTCTACGCCGGAACTGGAATAGAGAAACCCGATTACCTGGCCTGGCCACGCTGGACGTGGATCCAGACTCGCCCACCTACTCGAAGGTCATCCACAGGCTCCCCGTTCCGTACCTGGGCGACGAGCTCCATCACTCTGGATGGAACTCATGCAGCTCTTGCCATGGAGATCCGTCGGCCGTTAGGCGATTTCTGATCCTGCCATCTTTGATATCTGGCCGCATTTATGTGATTGATACAAAGACCAATCCTCGAGCTCCAGCTCTGCATAAGGTTGTTGAACCAAAAGACATTATCGAGAAGACTGGACTTGCTTATCCGCACACCTCTCATTGCCTTGCTTCTGGTGATATCATGATCTCGTGCCTCGGTGACAGAGATGGAAAAGTTGAGGGAAATGGCTTTCTGCTTCTTGATTCAGAATTCAACGTGAAAGGAAGGTGGGAGAAACCTGGGCAGCGTCCCCTCTTCGGTTATGATTTCTGGTACCAACCCCAAGACGATGATCAGCTCATCGTGGGGCGCCCCTTCAGCTTTCACCAAAGGTTTTAACCCTCAGCACGTGTCAGACGGTCTATACGGGAAACATCTCCATGTGTACAGCTGGCTTGATGGTGAACTCAAGCAAACATTGGACCTGGGCGACACTGGCCTTTTACCTCTTGAGATAAGATTTTTGCATGATCCTTCCAAGGCCGTGGGATCTGTTGGCGTCAAGACCCAGGAAGGCAAATGGAGCCATGAGGTGGCTATAACAGTTGAACCTCTGAAGAGCGCTCCAAAGGGTTCTCCATCAGCCACCGTCAGTAGCGGTCTCCGAACAAACCAGGTTAGTCTTTTCTCTTCCTACCGAAATACCTTGTTTTTGCAAGGTGTCGGGCCGGAACTCGCGCCGACCAGTTCACATGAGCCCCGGCCCCGGTCGATCCTCCATTTACATCTCTATGCTGGTTTATTCTTATAGAAGCTTAGGCCCGAGGCAATTCTCGTTCAAGTTAGAAATCATTCTTTTTGGAAATGCATATTAGTGATTGAGGAAATGCCTGAATGAAGTCCAGAATTTTTTTATTACCGAATCCGGTCCGATGGCTTAGTTTAATGGGTATTTGTTCACATACTGCGAATCTGCATTTTCTTTCATGTTTTTCCTAGTATTACGACGAGTTTTATGAATGGTCCGTGTCGGAGGGGGGTGCGATCGGTTCCGGCGAGGGAGGATGTCATGGGTCGCCGGAAGTCACCGCTGGCGGCGGCTGGCGGCGTTCGGCGTTCTTTCGGATGGAACGGTCGACGCTGGACGACACGACGAATCTTTTAGGATCTGTGAGGACTCGCGGCGGAGGAGTTGCAGACGTCGGACATCCGCGGGGTTGAAGACGAAGACCAGAAAAGAGTAATAAAGAAAGAAAAGAAAAAGAAAAAAAGAAAAAGAAAAAAAGGGCCGAAAATGGAAAAAGGCAGGGGCTGGGCTGAGCTGAGCGTGGGCCTAGACTGGCTTTGGGCCAAATTTTCAGAAATTATAAACGGGCTGTTTAATCTTTATTTTTGATGGGCCATTTTAAAAGAATTTTCGACCGGGCCGTTCGGCCAGCCCGGTCGCTAGCCCAGCCCGGACCAATAGGGTCCGGGTCAGTTTAGTAGGGCCGGGTCTCCCGACCCGGTCCGAATCACTTTTTTTAATAATAAATTTTTTTCTAAAAATTCAGAAAATACAAAAAAATCTTAAAAAATATTTAAAAATTCGAAAATCCTTAAAAAATGTTTTTTTAAATTCAGAAAAGTTTTGAAAGTTTTTTTTTTGAAAATACAAAAAAAAAAATCCGAAATATTCAAAATTTCCAAAAAAAAAATTAAAAATTCCAAAAAATCTTGAAAGCTTGTTTTCTTAAATTTCGAAAATTTTAAAATTTTAAAATATTAAAAATATTAAAAATATTAAAAAATATTAAAATTTCATAAAAATTCAAAAAATTCATAAAAATATAAAAGTTCTAAAAAAAAAAAAAAAAAAACACCCAAAATTGAATAAGCCTTTAGGGCTTTACAATAGGTTTTTCTTGTTTACAATATTAGGATCATTCATGTGCCTTGTTTTGTCATGACTTTTGAATGTTATTTTTTTACCTTAGAATAGTTAACCTTAGATTTCTCAAATAGGTTGTCATGACATTTTGAAACACACAATTAAGTTAGATATCAAAAGGGCGTTAATCGCATGATTAGCGTAATCAAGTTCCCGACCCTAGATTCTCTGGTTGCGTAAAAAGTGAGACACGCTCCCATGTCTCGCTTGGTTCCTAGTCGACCTCAATAGACTAGTGGAGACTCCTTATTAGAAAGACTTTCATGAATATCCAATGTCACGCGGGGTATAGGCTTGGGAGAGCCCAAGTTAATTAACAATACTGCTAAACCTATTTAGACATTTCTTCTTTCCCCCCTTGAGAAGAGAGGAAAATTTTTTGTAGGTCGCGACAAAGGTCACAAGAGAGCCAATTGCTACTAGTTCAAAACTTGGCTAAAAGCAAGAAAAGAAAGTCACCAATGTGAGTTGTGGGTTTGTTTTGAATCAAGTCTGGTTGATGTTCCTTTGGATTCTTGGTGGCTTGATTCCGATGCTATTGTTCATGTAACTACTATCTTACAGGGTCTTACAAATCTAAGGAATTCAAGTTTGAGGGAGTCAAAGCTTAAAATTGGAAATAATATCGGAGTTGATGCGGAGCACATACCTGGATTTCAGCTCATTTTGAATAATGTCTTTTATATTCAAAGATTTTAGGGGCAGAAAACCAAGACCGCAAGGGAGCTCACTAGTTGCAGATCAAGCGCAAAAGAAGAAAAGCCAAGGGGCACTCGGTTTGGACAATGAGAAAACCAGAAGAGAGAGCAGAAGGGATTGGCTGGGTTTTTTGGGAGGTTTTTGGATTGAAGCTGGTTTTTTTAGGTTTGAAAGGAGGATTTTGAGCCATGGGGCTTTTTTTTCTTTTCTAACTTTCTTCTCCTTCGAGGAGTGTTTTTTTGCATTGGAAAGTTGCAGTAAGAGAGAGAATCAGAGAGGCATCCTTTAGAGGATATCAAAAGTTCCTTGCCGTCGTTCGCAATGATGGCGAACGACGGCAAGGAACTTTTGATATCCTCTAAATAAAGCCTCTTTGATTCTCTCTCTTAGTGGCTCTCTACAACTCTCCAATGCAAAAAAACCCTCCTCGAAGGAGAAGAAAGTTAGAAAAGAAAGAAAACCCATGGCTCGAAATCCTCCTTCCAAACCTAGAAAAACCAGTTTCAATCCAAAAACCTCTCCAACAAACCTAGCCAATCCCCTCTGCTCTCTCTTCCGGTTTTCTCCTTCTCCAAACCGAATGCTCCCTTAGTTTTTCTTCTTTTGCGCTTGATCTGCAACCAGTGAGCTCCCTTGCGGTCTTGGTTTTCTACCCCTAAAAGCCGTGAAAACCCAAAAATCGAGAAGATGAAACCTACCACTTCCCTTCTCCAAAACTAGAGAACCCATGCCTCTCTTAGTTTTTTCTCTCAAAACATTGAATGGTCCCCTTTGCCATTTTTTCTCTCATGGCTCAATCACCCCCTCCCCAGGTACTTCATCGAGGACCCTCATGCTTTTTTCACCTCAGTACACATGGAATCTTTTTTCTAATAATGTTCTTCCCTTCCGTACGCCAGCTCACACCATACTAGAAGACCCTATTTGCTTGAGTCGCTTGCTATCTCCTTTCCCTCATGGTCACTCCCTTTGCTGCGTTCATTCTTTCTTCTTCTTCTTCTTTTCATGCTAGTCATGCAAAGTGATAACTCTATTTTTAATAGAGTATTCTTGCTAATTTAGACTTGATATTTGCTTAGTTTTGAGGAATTTTGGGTGAATTTAATTGCTACTCACGTAATTTATTTTGTATGAAATATTTTCAGATCTTCCAGAATATTGCAATATCTTCCGAATATTGCAATATCTTTCGAATATTTCATCTTGAAGAAAAAGCCAGCCCAAATCGATATTTAGAGAATGTAACCATGATTGAAGATAAGGTTCAAAGAAAATCAAGGAGGAATCTTTTCCAAATCCTAATAGGAGTCGACTTAGGGCAGATTTTTGGAGGCTATATAAACTACTCTTGTGCCACATATAAAAAAAGAAGAAGAAGAGAGAATCCTTGGAGCCACCATATTTGCAGAAGATTTTAGGTTTTAGATTTTGTTCTTCTATTTTAGTGGAGTTGATGCATGTCAAGGAGAGAAGGAGGAGACAACCCTGAAGCTCCTTGTATCTCAAATTGGTGAATTTGTTTTTATTTTAGTATTATGTTTTCTTTAATATTTGTTAGTTTAGTTTTTACTATGTTCTAAATTTCTTTTGTTAGAGCTACAATGGATCTTAATCATGATTGATTGATTTTCAAAGACTTTCATGCAATAGAATTGTTTTGATTGTGTCATTCTTTATCATGATCTTAATGCTTTTAGAAGTCTGGCCAACTTTTGAATGATTTTTGATGTATACATGATACCGGGTGGAGATTGTGTGCATGCGCATTAGTCATATTGAACCATAAATTAATTTAGGTCAAGGTACACTAGGTTATTTATGTGGTTGCGGTAGTAGATCTAGGTTGGGGCTACTTAGATTGAATCCGGGAATTTCCACAAGAACTTAATGCTTTTAGGTAGTTTAAATTCACCTAAGGTTAGTGTGGGTTAACATACCTAATTAGGAATTATTAAACCAAGGTCGGCTTTTAATTCATCTTATGGAAATTTCGCCAACACAATTGGAAATTAATTTGTTGCATGAAAAGTTAAGAAAATTAATTATGAATGGTTAAGTGAAGTTGGATGCTCTAACGCTTTGTGATCTTGAATTTGCTTTAGATTAATTTTACTTAGCTTTTAATTCTTTAAGTTTTGACATTTTCTCTATTTTAGTATTTTAATTGGTTTAGTTTACTTTTTACTCATCTTTTCGATTTGGTTAGCTAGATTTTTGAATCGATCACTTTCGGTAAGTAATTAGATAAAATAAAAAAAAATAAAATAGTCCTTGTGGGAACGATACTCATTCATCACTTTATTACTTGTTGATATTGTGCACTTGCAATTCACCTAACAAGTTTTTGGCGCCGTTGCGGGATTGTTTTGACAATTTTCCAATTACTATTGATATCGAGCAATTCTTAGTTTAGACTAGCCTTTATATTATTTTTAATTTATTTCTTTTACAGGCCAAACTCACTAAAAGGTGGAGGAGCATCGCATAACCCGAACCAACAAGGAGACCTTGAACAGTTTGATCCTGAGATTGAAAGAACCTTTCTTAGGAGAAGAAGAGAACAATCACAAGCAATTCACATTGCAATGGCTGAAAATCAAGAAGTCGCACCTCCAAGGAGGACTTTGAAAGATTATGCTACACCAACAATTCATGGAGCACAATCAAGTATAAGGAGGCCGACAGTGCAAGCCAACAATTTTGAGATCAAGCCATCCTTAATTCAAATGCTTCAAAATGTAGGGCAATTCAGTGGATCTCCTAATGATGATCCAAATCTACACTTAGAAGCATTCCTTGAAATTTGTGACACTGTTAAATTCAATGGCGTTACTGATGATGCTCTTAAATTAAGATTGTTCCCATTTTCTCTTCGTGATAAAGCTAAGACTTGGTTGACTTCTTTTCCTGCAGACTCTATCACTACTTGGGAAGACTTGGCTCAAAAATTCCTAAGTAAATATTTTCCTCTCGCAAAAATCTCGCCAAAATGCGTAATGATATTACTACATTTATGCAGATGGATGGTGAGCCCTTTTATGAAGCATGGGAGAGGTTTAAGGAGTTGCTAAGGAGATGCCCGCACCATGGATTACCAATTTGGATGCAAGTACATACATTCTATAACGGAGCACATCCTACCGTTCGTGCTAGTCTAGATGCAGCAGCTAGAGGCACTTTGCAAAACAAGTCACCCGAAGAAGCTTTTCATCTACTTGAGGAGATGGCAGGCAATAGCTACCAATGGCCAACTGAGAGATACCAAGCCCGAAAGCCAAGTGGAGTTCATGAAGTTGACACCAATAGAACTTTGAATGCAAAACTTGATGCATTAAGCAATATGATTGCTTCTTTAAAAACTCAAGGAGTATCTTGTGAATTTTGTGGTGGAAATCATATTAGCACTGATTGTCAAGTAGGTAACCCTTATGCTAGTTCTTCTGAACATGCTAACTTTGTTTCAAATTTTAACAGGGGCCCTCAAAACAATCCTTACTCCAACACTTACAACCCAGATGGAGGAATCACCCTAATCTATCTTGGGAGGTCAAAATCAACAAGGACCGAGAGCACCACCACCATCCATGGAGAAGCATAATTCCAACTTGGAGGCTTTGGTTGCAAAGCTAACCCAAACTATGGAAAAACAAGCTCAAACCACTCAAGATTTCATGAGAAGTACCGATGTAAGACTCCACAATCAAGAAGCGTCACTTCAAACATAGAGAAGCAAGTGGGGCAATTAGCTCAGAGAATTAATGAGAGACAAAGTGGTGCATTGCCAAGTGATACCGAGAGGAACCCCATGGAGAACGCAAAGGTAATTATGTTAAGAAGTGAAAAAAAAAGTTGGAAAGCAAGATCAAGATGAGGATGTAGAAGACGAGAACAAGGACAAATCTTCCACCGAAATCAAACAAAAGGACGAGCCACAAAAGAGCAAGTTATCTCTAATGCCATATGTTCCACCTATTCCTTTTCCGGAGAGACTAGCCAAACATAAGCAAGATAAGCAATTTTCAAATTTTTTTGATTATCTTAAACAGTTGCACATTAATATTCCTTTTGTAGATGCTCTAGCTCAAATGCCAAGCTATGCCAAGTTTTTGAAGGAGATCCTAGCTAACAAAAGGAAGTTAGAGGAGTATGAGACTGTGAAGTTGAATGAGGAATGTTCGGCCATCCTTCAAAATAAGCTACCACCAAAATTAAAAGATCTAGGGAGTTTTACTATTCCATGCAATATTGGTGATGCTTACTTTAATAAAGCTTTATGTGATCTTGGTGCTAGTATCAATCTAATGCCTTATTCGGTATTTGTGAAACTAGGTGTAGGAGAAGTAAAAGCGACCACCATGTCTTTACAATTGGTGGATAGATCTATCAAATATCCAAGAGGTGTGGTGGAGGATGTTTTAATAAAAGTGGATAAATTTATCTTCCCGGCGGATTTTGTCGTGCTAGAGATGGAGAAGGATTATGAAGTTCCTATTATTTTGGGCCGACCATTCCTAGCCACGGGAAGAGCTCTCATTGATGTACAACAAGGAAAATTGATCCTTAGAGTGGGAGAAAATCAAGTCACTTTCAATGTCCTCAAAGCCAAGAAAAACCCCGAGGGACCAAGTGATTGCTTGAAGATAGATACCATAGACAAAGGAAGTAAAGACCGTGCTTGAATTGACCACAACTCAAGATCCTATAGAGGCATGTTTGGTTCAGCCAAAAGAGAAAGAAACCGAGCATGAAGAAATTAGAGAGGCCGTTGAGTTTTTAGAAGCAAGTCCACTATGTCCGAGATGGAAATCACAAAAATTTAAAGAATTGGAGTCAAGTGCAAAGAAGCCCAAGCCTTCCATTAAAGAACCTCCAACTCTTGAGCTTAAACCTTTACCTTCTTATTTAAAATATGCTTTTCTTGATGGTGTTTCTTATCCAGTGATGATTTCTTCCTCTTTGACAGGGGTGATGGAGGAGAAGTTACTTAAAGTGCTTAGAGAGCATAAGAGTGCAATTGGATGGACCATTGCGGATATAAAAGGAATAAGTCCTTCGATTTGCATGCACAAAATTCTGATGAAGGAGCAATACAAACCAGTCATCCAGCCACAAAGGAGGCTCAATCCAAAAATGCAAGAAGTTGTGAAAACCGAAGTAATTAAGTTACTCAATGCAGGTATTATCTATCCAATTTCTGATAGTGATTGGGTAAGTCCTGTGCAAGTAGTGCAAAAAAAAGGAGGTATGACTGTTCTAACTAATGAAAAAAATGAATTAATTCCAACTAGAACAGTTACATGGTGGCGAGTTTGCATGGATTATAGAAAATTGAATGATGCTACTCGCAAAGATTACTTTCCTTTACCTTTCATTGATCAAATGTTAGAAAAACTTGCAGGACATGAGAATTATTGTTTTCTGGATGAATATTTAGGGTATAACCAAATCCCTATTGCATCTAATGATCAAGAAAAGACTACATTTACTTGTCCCTATGGTACATTTGCATATAGAAGGATGCCTTTTGGTCTTTGTAATGCACCTACTACTTTTCAACGATGCATGATGGCTATTTTTTCTAACATGATAGAAAAATACATTGAGATTTTCATGGATGATTTCTCTGTTTTTGGTACATCTTTTGATTCATGCTTGCATAATTTAGCTTTGGTGTTACAAAAATGCGAAGAGACTAACCTTGTGTTAAATTGGGAGAAGTGTCATTTTATGGTGCAGGAAGGGATAGTGTTAGGCCATAAAATATCTGCTAGAGGTATTGAGGTGGACCAAGCCAAAATTGAAGTTATCTCCAAATTACCACCTCCTACTTCTATAAAATTACTTCGAGGATTTTTAGGACATGCAGGGTTTTATAGGTGATTCATAAAGGACTTTTCCAAGATTGCAAGACCACTCACAAAATTACTTGAAAAAGATGTTAAGTTTGATATTAACTCTAAGTGTTTGCAGGCATTTGAGACATTAAAGGAGAAGCTGATTTCGGCTCCTATAATGACACCACCAGATTGGAGTTTGCCTTTTGAGTTGATGTGCGATGCTAGTGATTATGCCATTGAGCCGTGCTTGGTCAAAAGAAGGACCGAATTTTTCGAGTCATATATTATGCTAGCCGAACCCTTAATGGAGCCCAATTGAATTATGCCACCACTGAGAAGGAGCTTTTAGCAATTGTTTTTGCTTTTGATAAATTATGTTCTTATTTGATTGGCTCTAAAGTGATTGTCTATACTGATTATGCAGCTTTAAAGTATTTGTTGGCAAAGAAGGATGCGAAACCAAGGTTAATTCGTTGGATCTTGTTACTTCAAGAGTTTGATTTAGAGATAAAGGACAAGAAAGGGATCGAGAATCTTGTGGCCGATCACCTATCTAGGTTGCCGAATGTCCCTAGCGATGAGGTACCAATTTTGGATGACTTTCCTGATGAAGCACTATTTTCCTTGAAAATCGAAACTCCATGGTATGCAAATATTGTGAACTATTTGGTAAGTGACATCTTTCCCCCTGATTTGAAATATCAACAAAGGAAAAAGTTTCTCTCCGATGTTAGACACTACTTTTGGGAGGATCCTTACTTGTTTAAGGTATGTGCTGACCGAATAATTAGACGTTGTGTTGCTAAGGAAGAAATTCCTAACATTCTTTTTCATTGCCATGATGGAGAGGCAGGTGGTCACTATGGTGCCACCAAAACTGCCGCTAAGATTTTACAATGTGGATTTTATTGGCCTACTCTTTTTAATGATGCACATGCTTATGTTTCCCATTGTGATAGGTGTCAAAGGACTGGAAATATATTTAGAAGGCATGAGATGCCCTTAAACAATATCATGGTGTGTGAATTATTTGATGTTTGGGGCATTGACTTCATGGGTCCGTTTCCACCTTCTTTTGGTAACACTTACATATTAGTTGCTTGTGAGTATGTGTCTAAATGGGTAGAGGCCGTGGCTTTGCACTCTAACGATGCTAGGGTTGTTTGTAATTTCTTGAAAAAGTATATTTTTACTCGATTTGGCACACTTAAGGCTATTATAAGTGACCAAGGCACACACTTCATGAATAAACAATTTGAGTCACTTTTGCATAAATATGGAGTCACTCATAAAGTAGCTACTGCTTATCATCTCCAAACTAGTGGTCAAACTGAGATATCTAAGAAGGAGATAAAGAGAATTTTGGAAAAGACTGTGAATACTAATAGGAAGGATTGGGCAAGGAAACTTGATGATGCTTTATGGGCTTATAGAACTGCTTTCAAAACTCCTATTGGTATGTCACCTTTTCGACTTTTGTATGGTAAAGCATGCCATTTACCTGTTGAATTGGAGCATAAAGCATATTGGGTTTTGCAAAAACTGAACTTTGATATGCAGGCAATAGGTGAGAAAAGATTGCTTCAGTTAGATGAATTGGAAGAGATGCACAATGATGCATACGAAAGTGCAAGAATTTACAAAAAAAAAACGAAGAGATGGCACGATCGACACATCTTAAGAAAGGAGTTTCATGTGGGTGAAAAAGTTTTGTTATATAACTTTCGTCTTCATTTGTTTCCAGGAAAGTTGAAGTCTAGATGGACCGGTCCTTATACCATCACTAAAGTATTCCCTTTTGGAGTCGTTGAGATTATCAATGAGAATAAGGGGACTTTTAAAGTAAACGGTCATAGGCTTAAGCACTACTATGGAGGAGGTTTCGATGCTCAAACATCTGTCATCACCTTGGTTCCACCTACTTAGAAGCATGGGAAGAGTTCGGCTGCGAACTATAAAGCAAGCGCTTCTTGGGAGGCAACCCGAGTTTTTAAGCTTTTATTTTTTATTTTTTATTTTGGTTTGCATTTTGTCTAAAAAAAAAATCCAAAAGAAGAATTTTTGTGGTGATGAATTTTCTATTTTACAGAGATAGTAGTGCGCACGACAGGTAGAAGAGGGGTTAGGGGCGTACGGCCATGCGATCATGAAGCTAAGAAATTTTCTACGAGCAACCTCTAACGACACATCTGAACCAATCCTCACCTTACTGGGCATGATTCAACATGAACAATTGTCATCTTCACATCTCTAGGGGAGTATTTCGAACTTTACTCTAATTTGTTTGCCTCATTGCTTGTATTTAATTCTTTATTTTTACGCATTGAGGACAATGCTTCATTTTAAGTTGGGGGTAGGGGATCGAAAATTCTAAAAATTTTTGTGCTAAAACTTTTGCTAATCTTGAAAATATTTGTGCTTATTTAAAATTTTTGAAATATTTCTGAAGCAAACTTTATAGGAGATAATGATTTTGAACTGTAATCTACAAGATTGATATCCTTTTCATGGTTGAGTTGTTACGATTTTTAAGGGAATATAAATCTTGTTCAATTGATTATTGATATGTGAGTTAGTCTTAATCTTGATTATACAATCCATATTTTGAGTACTTATCCTTGCCTTTTGAGTTATGTGTGCTTTGAAAAGATCAATGGGAAGTATGCGATTCTTTAGAACTCACCTAATTCTTAGAATTTGTTTGATATTCTCTTGAAATTAATATGCTATACTCAATCAAGAAGGTGATATAGGCATTCTTTGGATCGTTTGAGCCTTTCAAGCCTACCTTATTACTTGATCCCTAGTACCCGTTTGAGCTTAATTGGCCTATATTTCTTTAATGACCTTATAATGCTGATCCAAATGTATTACTTTACCTTATACCCCATAAGCATGTTTATTCTTAAAGCTACTTTAATAGTTATGGATTCTTGATGTGTCTGAAGTTGCTAAAGCTTGAAATAGTCATGAAAAAAAAATTTGCAAAAAGAAGAAAAAAAAAGAAAAAAAAAAAAAAAAAAAAGAAAAAGAAAAAGAAAAAGTGCAAGTTATAAAGTGAAAGTTGTTTACTCTAGTACAGCTCATACGGATCCCTACCGCTAACTTTCAACTTGAGTGAGCCTTTTGGACACTCAATGGGTTAGCATTGCACTATGGAAAGGACTTAGTAAGCATATGGATGATGTGTCTTGAATCCCATTAATTCAGTCTGTATAGTGATCCCGTGTCATTCTTTACGTATCTTGAGGCCGATGGTGTCATTTTTGTTAAGCCAAATTTATATAGTTGACCGTTTCATATCTTAGCTTGTTCACTCATTACTTGCAAGTTTCTTGTTCCTCTAATTTATCTTTATCCCGTCCACCGTATAATCCTCTATCTTATGGAGGTCTTCTAGAAGGAACCGCCGTATTGCGTGGAAAGAGAAATGGTCAAATACATTGCCCGGTCCGAGGAAGTTGTGAGTAGTTCTTCGTAGTATCTACAAAAGGTGGTCTATTGTCATGCCTTCTTCCTTTCTTAGGGCATGGTGTTGTCAATGATCTGACCGAGTAGGCTCATATGATTTTGAACTCACTTTTCTTGAACAATACATAATTTCAATCCCCATCGTTGATGAGCTTGTAGTTAGAAGTAGATCTCCTACTTTGGAGTTTAGTGCAACACAGGGAACTCGGTACCAAAGAGAAATAAAGGAAGCTTTAAAGTGATTGAGTGTTTAATTCAAAATGCTTTGAGAATTGATATGTTTATGGGGTTTATCAAACTTAAATAATAATAGTGTAAGTGTTGAGTGTTTGTGAATTGCATGGCTATAATAGTGTAAGCATATGGATGATGTGTCTTGAATCTTCTTTAATTTAAAGTACTAGTAATGGGCTCAACAACAAAAAGCTTTAAAGTGTTGGAGTGTTTCCAGAATTGCATGGCTATAATAGTAAGCATTTTTGCAATCATGACGACGCAAATATTCCAAGAGTGGCAGGCCGTTGAGCCTTCAGAATTGCATGGCTATAATAGTGTAAGCACATGGATGATGTCTTGAATCCTATTTAATTCAAATGCCTGAGAGCAGTATCATCCTATTAGCTAATATCATCTTACTCAAATGCTTTGAGAATTGATATGTTTATGGGGTTTATCAAACTTAAAAATCCTTTATACCCTAAAAATTGATATGTTTATGGGTTTATCAAACTTAAAATCCTTTATACCTCCCCTTAGCCCTTAAAGACCTATTGATTTTTGAATGAGTATTAGTTTTCAATAGTGGAGAGAGAATTGAAAAACAAATCTATAAGACTTGGTTAGTGGATCTTGAGTTTAGAGTGTTGCATATCAACTTGATTTATTTGAGTATACATGATTTGGAAAGTTAAGGAGCACACATACACACGGATTGCATAGTTAAGGTTAGACATAGCTTATGTATTGATTTAGGATTGATGGGATTTATTTTTTCCATTGAGTTGTGATTTCACGTAATTATGAATGGATATTGATAATTGGAGATGAGGTTTATTTATTTTTATTGTTTGCTCGAGGACTAGCAAATTTCTAAGTTGGGGGTAATTGATAACTCTATTTTTAATAGAGTATTCTTGCTAATTTAGACTTGATATTTGCTTAGTTTTGAGGAATTTTGGGTGAATTTAATTGCTACTCACGTAATTTATTTTGTATGAAATATTTTCAGATCTTCCAGAATATTGCAATATCTTCCAGAATATTTCATCTTGAAGAAAAAGCCAGCCCAAATCAGATATTTAGATAATGTAACCATGATTGAAGATAAGGTTCAAAGAAAATCAAGGAGGAATCTTTTCCAAATCCTAATAGGAGTCGACTTAGAGCAGATTTTTTGAGGCTATATAAAATGCTCTTGTGCCGCATATAAAAAAGAAGAAGAAGAGAGAATCCTTGGAGCCACCATCTTTGCAGAAGATTTTAGGTTTTAGATTTTGTTCTTCTATTTTAGTGGAGTTGATGCATGTCAAGGAGAGAAGGAGGAGACAACCTGAAGCTCCTTGTATCTCAAATTGGTGAATTTGTTTTTATTTTAGTATTACGTTTTCTTTAATATTTGTTAGTTTAGTTTTTACTATGTTCTAAATTTCTTTTGTTAGAGCTATAATGGATCTTAATCATGATTGATTGATTTTCAAAGACTTTCATGCAATAGAATTATTTTGATTGTGTCGTTCTTTATCATGATCTTAATGCTTTTAGAAGTCTAGCCAACTTTTGAATGATTTTTGATGTATATATGATACCGGGTGGAGATTGTGTGCATGCGCATTAGTCATATTAAACCATTAATTAATTTAGGTCAAGGTACATAGGTTATTTATGTGGCTGCGGTAGTAGATCTAGGTTGGGACTACTTAGATTGAATCCGGAATTTCCACAAGAACTTAATGCTTTTAGGTAGTTTAAATTCACCTAAGGTTAGTGTGGGTTAACATACCTAATTAGGAATTATTAAACCGAGGTCGGCTTTTAATTCATCTTAGGGAAATTTCACCAACACAATTGGAAATTAATTTGTTGCATGAAAAGTTAAGAAAATTAATTATGAATGGTTAAGTGAAGTTAGATGCTCTAACACTTTGTGATCTTGAATTTGCTTTAGATTAATTTTACTTAGCTTTTAATTCTTTAAGTTTTGACCTTTTCTCTATTTTAGTATTTTAATTGGTTTAGTTTACTTTTTACTCATCTTTTCGATTTGGTTAGCTAGATTTTTGAATTGATCACTTTCAGTAAGTAATTAGATAAAAAAAAAAAAAACAGTTCTTGTGGGAACGATACTCATTCATCACTTTATTACTTGTTGATATTGTGCACTTGCAATTCACCTAATACAAAGGAGAGAGCATGTGGACCCGGGCCTCGTTCTCCTTCTGCTTGGGCTCAAAAAGGACAAAGAAATAGGCTAGAAAAAGGAAGTCAAAGATGGGTCATTAAAGCACAAACGAAATGGGCCAAAAAGAAATAAAAAGAAAATGGGCTAAGAGATTAAAAGAATTGGATGGATCACACCAGTCCACTTGACTAGATTATTTTTTAAAATTTCGTCATTTTTTTTTTTTTTTTTTTGCTTTTGTCTTTTTATAATTTTTTATATTTTTGCAATATAAATGAATATTTAAAAATGTCGACAAAAATTTGGGTGTCAACAGAAATGAATAAGATGTATTGCGATACATGGAATATATTACTCGCTGTTAGAGGATATGTTGCCATGATTCACGTGTTTTGTTTATTTTCTTAAGCATAAAGTTTTTGTGGATTGATTGGATAATCCGTTTCATGAAAATATTGTGATCAAATGGGAGAATGTTATATCTATAATATGATCCCACATTTTTAGGTATAGTTTTAAATAAAACTTACCGTTGATATTGATCTACGTTTTCACTTTGACGAACGGTTATTCCACATACGGTTTTTCCACGCTTCATACCTTTTTGTGACAACCGCCAATTCGGTAACTGCCTTGATGGGAGATGATTTATAACGATGAACGTTCATTTTGTAAAGGCAATCACAAGGTCTAACGCAAACCCTTTCTGTCGCGACCTCACCTCGGGTGCACCACCTAGAGTTTGGCTAATGGATTACTAAGCTTAAACTTAGTTCGGGCTCTCCCAAGCCCATACCAATTCGTGACTTAGGGTTTAAGTTTTTTAACATGTCAATGATTTTTACTTAGGAGTCGCCACTAATCTATTTTTGGTGGATTGATTAGAAACCCAAGTAAAGTAATGGGAGAATTACTTCACTCCTACGAACCAGAGACTATGGGATCGGGGACTTGATTACGTTAGATTTCTCTAACGCCCTTTCGGTACCTTTTCTCTTTTATTTAAAAAAATGACTTGCAGGCAGTTTGTATTAATTTTAATTTACTCCCTAACATGCAATGTGATCATGCGAGTGCGCAATCATTATTTAACACTCAATAAATTGCAAGCATAAAGAAGAAATACTTACCTCGAAGCAACGAAAGCATCTACAATATTTGTTAGAAAATCACATCAACCTAAAAGTGATTTCTAATTAATACGCAATCACTTGAATTTTGGATTTTCTCTTATTTAATGAGGCCTAAAATTAACGTGCAATGCATGTAATGATGTACGAAAGTGTCTAACTATACTAGCCTGCAATATGCAACCTAATATGCAAACTATATGTCACGCAACATTAATTATTTAACTTAATCTAATGTTAGAAAATATTTAATGCAACTACCCTAGTATGTCACGCATTCAAACGACTCTAAACATGCAATGACTAGATGACACACGGGAGATGACCTAATTCTACATAACATGAGCATGGCAATTTTTTCTTTTTTTTATAACTAATGAAATTCCTAAGCTTCTACATCATATGCAATGTAGATTATAAGACTAGTCTGACATGAAGTGCATCAATCTACCCTATTATGCAGAAGATTTTTTTTATGCATTTTTTATAAGTTTATTAAAAAAATCAACACATAATGCAACCGAGCATATAAAGCATGCAATTTAGCCCCGACCCAAGATAGAAAATCAAAACAATCAAAAACCTGATCCGGCGTCTCGCGACTCAATATTTTTGATTATTGAGATTTTTTATCACGACACAACGACCTCACTCAATCGAAATATGCCAAATATCTCAAGGGAAATCACATTAGTAGTAAATGCATTGCTAATTAGGCAACTTTATATTCAGATAAGCTAACGGATTAGGAAATTACCTTGATGATCTCAGGCAAAAGCGACAGCTTCAGATAACTTCCAAAAGGGGTCCGGCGCCAAGGGACTCACGAATGGCGGCGGGGTTGTGAGGTGGGAGAGAATCGCCAATCGTGGGATCTGGACTTGCGGATTAAACCCGATGATGGAGAGTTGACAGACGAGTTCTTGATTTGCAGATGTCACGTTGCTTAATGCAACTGAAATCTCCAATTTCCATCTTCCCTTTTGTTGTCTTTTATTGAGGAGTTCTCTACTTCAGTCTTCAGATCACGTGGCCATTGGTTTCTTTGACTTTGACCTTGGCTATCAGGTTGTGATAACAGGACAAAATCCACCTCTTGGACTCACGGCCAAGGATGAACCGGCGCAATTGGGATGCTGGAAACGTTTGTCGAAATCGCAGGATTTTGCTTAGAAACTTACCGACTCGGCGAAAGCTGACTGCAAAGCTCCCAAGCGTTAGATTGGCTTTCGGTAACCTAGAGAACAGAGTCCACCGAGTTGGTAGCAACACGCGCGACGAGGGACAATAGTTCAGGGTGTTTCGGCGAGACCAAAACAGCAGCGTTATCGGGAGGGATGGCCCGCTTCGAGACTCGAGCCGCGTGCAGCAAGGTCTCGGCCAAGGCTAGGCCGAGATCTCTTCCCTTTCCATCTATTCCTTACGCGTATCTCTCCGTTGTGGCTGTTTTTTTTTGTGTGTCTTCAGTGTGTGTGGCCCCCTTTTTATAGGTGAGAGGACTATGTTATTTAAGGAAAGATGATAAATCGCACGTTGCCTATTTAGCTCAGATCCCACGTGCAATATTTTTCCAATATTTCATCCGACGCTTTCCTTGAATATTGAAAGAATAATGAGAATATTCTCGGGAACATTCCCATATTCTCGGGAATATTCTCATATTCCAACTCGCCACCCCTTAACGAGAATATTTCATCAGACACCTTCCCCGAATACTGAAAGAATAATGTGAATATTCTCGGGGAACATTATCATATTCCCAGGAACATTATCATATTCCAACTTGTCACCCCTTAACGGGCTTAGCCAAACTCTTTTTCCTTGTGGGCTTAGTCCAACTTGTTAAATTAAAGCTTAAAACCATCAATTGAAGCTCATATGCTGCATGTCCAATGCAAATGCAAAAATAAATGCTCCTAAAACTATAGGCTATGCAATTTAATCATAATATTTTTTGTTTAGGGGTTAAAATTAATCCCTAATTTTTTGTGCATTAAATTACGAATGATCAATCAAAATTTAGGTGTCAACACTTTCATTCAAAAATACACCATCCGTATGAAAGGGGATTGGATTAATAGAGTGCACCTGTAATTGTTGTCAAATCGCTGTCAAGTTCCCGTGGATTTTCAACGAATGCTAACTTGAATAATAGCTGGAGGTCATACTTATTTTTTGATCCTGTTTTCTGCATATGATTCTAATTGTGCTTGAATTTTGTTCCTCAAGCATGAGTAAAGTATTCAGTTTGTTTTTCTCACATTCAAATCATGAATTGATAAGATCAGATCATTAAGTGGGCATATTGTTATTGGAAAAAAAAAACCAATTTCTAATAGAAATAACAGGTACATTAATGCAGTTGAGAATTGTAATAATTTTTTTTTTTTGGTACATTATCAAATGAAGAATACATGAACTGATTTATAAAATTGATATGATGATTATTTGAAGTAGCAAAATATTGATTACAATCAATTAGGAACAATCAAGGGAAATAAATGAAATCTCATAAATATATTTCTAACATCCCCTCAAACTCAAGTTGATTTAAAAGAAGTCAACTTGAACTTGGAAAAAAAATCCAAAAGTTGTCTAGGTGGATGTGTTTTAATGAATGTTGTAATGTATTAACATGAAAGCTACCTGAGATCTTGCATTTTATGTCAACGTGAAATTACCAAGAAACAATAAAGGACACTAACGATTTACATATTTTGATACCGAGTGTCGGTAATTACATGCACGAGAAAGGCCAATATCAAATAATCTACTAATAATCGAAGAATCAACAATAAATAATTTACTAATAATCAAAGAATTCAAGTTATAATTATTCACACATTCGATAGTTTCTACATTCTAAATTAAATCCAAACTCATAGTGTTTACAAATAAACAATTCACATATATAAAGCTCAAGCACAAGATTACCGCGTGTTCAAGCTCTACCCAAGACCGCACAGAAGCTCCCCTTGTGCGGCCAAAAAACAAGAACCGCGAGCTTCTTCTTTTTCCTTCTTCGCGGCATGGCTCTCAAGGCAGCTACTGTATGGCGATGTCATGGGCGGCTCCTTTGAGAAGACTAACCCTTCTTTAACCATGCAGTCATGTAAAGAGCAAAGAGAGAAGACCCGCTAGCCGCCACGCCTTAAGAGCTAAAGACCACCTAGGGCTCAAACAAAGAAACCCTATTTTCCTTTTGCTTTTCCTTTTATTTCTGATTACCCTGGCCTCACGTTCCTTTCTTTTTTGTCCCGATTCACTTCCTGGTCAAATAGTCAAACTTGGATAAGAGAAGCTACCAGTGCATATCTTGTGCTGAATCTTGGACATTTATCCAATTGGGTTGGGTTTCATAAGTGGCCTAAACTCAAAATACAAATTTAAGAATTCTCTACCTTTAGCTCAATATTTGAAATAAAGTCATAGTACTCATCATCAATGCTATTCTTTCAACGCCCCAATGGACGCTCACTCTCCATAGTCAACAATCGAGCTTTGGCATAGCTCGGGCTTCACCAAAGGAACATGCTTATTCATCATGTTTGCCGGATTTTCTGCTATCGGTATCTTCTTTACAACAACCTTACCATTTTCCAAGAAATATTGGGTGAAATGATATTTGATGTCAATATGTTTCATTCACTTGTGATAAACCGGATTATATGCCAGAAATATCACACCTTGATTATCATAGTGTATATCAACACTTTTCAAATTTAAAAGTCCAAGAGCAAACTTTGTAGCCATATTGCATCCTTTGTTATAAAGGTTAGTGCCATGTACTATGTCTCAGTCGAAGACAATGCAATGTGGTCTTGTAAGAATGACCTTCCAACTTGGATGAGTGCAAGTCTTTGGCAAGGTATATGTTTATGCTAGCAAATGGTGCAAGTCTTTGGCAGGGTATATGTTTATGCTAGCAAATGGTGCAATAAGTTGTTAGCATGATCTGAATCGACATACCTTATTGTTTAATTGCCATTGATGTCCTTTTGATATACTATACCCACATTTGTTGTCCCCTTCAAATATTTAAGGATTTACTCAAAACTTCCTAATGAGTTTTAGCAATTCGCTTTATGTAAAGGCTAACTATACTTACAACTTGTGAAATGTCAGGTTTAGTGCATACCATTCCATACATAGTACTATCCACTACATTAGAATAAAAAACGCGAGACATATGCTGCTCCTCCTCCTCAATCTGCGGTGATAACTTATTAGGAAGTTTAAAGTTTTTCATTAATAGTATATTCACTAAATTCGCTAACTGCATATTAAAACGTACCATAATCTTGTTGATATATATTTTTTGAGACAAATATAAAACTTCTGCAATCCTAGCACACAAAATCTCCATATCCAATATTTTCTTTTTAGCACCAAAAACTTTTATCTCAAACTTAGCACTCAACTGCCGTTTGAACACAGCAATATTAGATATATTCTTAACTACCATCAACATATAATAACAAATAAATCAAAGACTCATCCTCCAATCTTCTAAATTAAACACGGATATCTATATGACTTTTCAAATAATTCTGACTAGCCATGAAAGTATCAAAACATTTATACCACTATCGAGGAGATTGTTTTAGCCCATACAAAGATTTTTTTAACAAACAAACATGGTTTTCCTTACTCAAAATAGGAAATCCCTTTGGCTACCTCATGTAAATCTACTCCTATAACTCACCATGAAGAAAAGCCCTTTTTACACCTAGCTATTCCAACTCGAGATCTTGTGCAACAAATAAGGCAAGTAATATATAAATAAAAATATGTCTTTGTTGACACCCGAATTTTTGTTTATTTTGTTCTAATTGCCCATTTATTTTGCACTTATAAATACATATTAATTTACAAAAAAAGATTAAAAAAAATCGGATGGGCTCAGTTCAGCCCACTCCTCTATTCGCCCATTTCTTTTTCTTTTCCTTCTGCTTTCAGCCCACCTCCCTCTTATTTTGGGCCTGGCCCATCCTCCCTTGGATTCTTCTTCTTCTCCCACCACACGCACACGCGAAAACTTAGCGGAGGAGCAGAACGTGGGGGGAGAGGGCAACGACGCCGCTCGAATAACCCCCCACCACCGAGAGAGAATCGGACAGGGGGTCCTGGGCAGGAGAGAACCGGAGAACTTGGGCAGAAGAAAAACCAGAAAAGGGGGGCTCGAAAGAGGAAAAAGGGAGATCTGGAGAGAGGGAGCCCGATCCTATTTAGGTTTTTCCTTCCTCCCATATGCGGGTCCTCTCGCCCTTTGCACGTTCACTCCCGTGAGCGCAAGGGAATGACCGACGAGTGGTCTGTGAGGAATCCCAATGAGTGTGCGAGCGAGGTGAGCAAATCAAAGTACTCCGCCGTTCGCCGCCGTTCGTGGGTGGTCACCGTCCCTGACCTTGGTGGAATTGACTGAAGCCGGGTTGGATATAGCATTAAGCTTGCTTCTGAAACTCACGTACGAAGATGCACGCCATATGTTTGATGATTTGTCTGTTTCCGGCGAGCATGAGCGGGGAGTGAAGGAGGGGACGATTTTCAGAGGAGCAGCGACGAGCGGCAGGGCAGCGGAGACGATTTTCTGGAGGAAAAAAAAAACCAGCAGATCTGGGAGAGAATCGGTGGGGAGGCCGGGAGCGAGAGATTTCTCTGGTTTTTGGGCCCTCCTTTGAGAGTTTAGCCAAGGCATTTTGACTGGTCAGAGCTGGAGGTGCTAGCCAGAGAAGGGTTCTGGCGAGAGAGATCTGTAGAGGAGAGAAGAAACTGAGAAAAAGAGGAGCGGAGGGAGGAAACCGAAAAAGAAAAAGGCAGAAAGAAGGGGCGGTTTCTGGAGTTTTGGAAAAAAAAAAAAGAAGAAGCAAGTTGCAGCATGGGCAGAAGATGGGGAAGTCAGAACGAACCGGGGGTGAGAGTGAGCGGCTCGTGAAAGGTTCTTCGGGGAAAGATCCGAGAAATATCTGAGACAAGAGAGAGAAAGGGACGGTTGGAAAATAATCCAGAGAAAACAAACTGTACGTTGTAATCATAACATCAATATAAAGAAGATGACGACAACCTTATAAACTTACAATTCTTGGAAAAGATGAAAAATAAGATATCACTTGAAAATCACACAAAATTGGAGGTGAGGTACGGATGTCTGAATCTCTTTAAGGCGATTAGTTCGCTGCCGTGGTCTTTCCGCAGATTCGCGAACTATACTCCCAAGATACAACACCTCAAACCTGTTTGAATTAGACTATCAAAACAGACTTACGAACCGTTCAATCAACCAAAGACACTCGTAAGAATCGGAAGAGTAGAGTAGAATTTTTTCTTTCTTTCTAAAGAACCTCATTGAAACTTTATGCTCTTATCTATTTATAGAGCTTTCAAGTTCATGTACATAAGAGATACATGAATTAAATAAATACATGTATCCAAGAAGAGATTCATGAATTCAGGAGATACGTGAATCCGAGAGATTCATGAATTCAGGAGATACGTGTATCCGAGAGATTCATGAATTCTGGAGATACGTGAATCCAAGAGATTTATGAATTCAAGAGATACGTGAATCCTGCATTCATTAATTCAATAAATATAGATACGTGAACGAAAAAGACGTATCTTAATTTGTTTGCATTCGTTGATCCATTAACCATATATATAACAATCTCCCACATTAATGGATCAACAAAACATTTTTGACTCGAAGGAATCCGAGTATACCGTTGAAATATACCGCATCAAGATAGGTAGCTTTCGCTTTGAACCTTCTTTAGTGAAAGCCTATCGGACTTACTTAACTAGTCGATGGACTAAGCCTTGAATCGCCGCTTGTTTGTGTAAGCCTAGACAATAAACCTCACACGGAGTATTTCCAATTCAAGATTGGTTCTCGGTTGTGTTCGTTCTTTCGGCCCTGAACCTCTCGGGATTCATGCGTGCTTTAGAAAATCTAGCCTTAAAAGATTTTCATAGAGTCGGCCAGCTCCACGCATATAGGTACATTCCTATTAAAGATATCCTACCATATCTTACTTGAATGTTATATTCCAAGTTATATGAATCATTAAACGCATAGCGTACCCTTAATAACGCCGTAGGAAAGCACTGTTGCATCATAGGAATGGGAGACAGTGCTCACACTAAAGTTTCCAGAATTTGCATTGTCCTATTGAACCTAGTCCATGGGATCTCCAATCGCATAGGTTAGGTTTCCACTCCAAAATCTCTTTATTGGGTTAAGACTCTTAAACTCATTCCCCTTGATGCGCAGTTTATCTTCTCTCTTGACAAACCTTTTGTCAGCGGATCCGCAATATTTTCCTTTGACTTTACAAAGTCTAAAGAAATGACTCCATTTGAGAGCAACTGCCTTACGGTATTGTGTCTACAACGAATATGTCTAGACTTACCGTTATAAATCACATTATGTGCCCTTGCAATTGCCGCTTGATTATCATAGTGTATGCAAATTGCAGGCATAGGTTTTGGCCATATTGGAACATCGTCTAAAAAATGTCGAAGCCATTCTGCTTCTTTAGCAGCTTTATCCAAAGCAACAAACTCCGATTCCATCGTAGAGCGTGTAATTAGAGTTTGTTTAGAGGATTTCCATGACACTGCAGCACCTCCTAGCGTGAACACATATCCGCTAGTCGATTTTGATTCATTAGAATCTGAAATCCAGTTGGCATCACAATAACCTTCCAAAACAGCTGGATATTTGCCATATTGTAGAACATAGTCTTTTGTCCTTTTCAAATATCCTAATACTCTCATCAGAGCATTCCAATGCTCGTGACCAGGGTTACTGGTATATCTACTCAGTTTGCTTACTGAGTACGCAATATCTGGTCTAGTGTAATCCATGATATACATGATGCTGCCAATTACTTGAGAGCATTCCAGCTGTCTGATACTATTTCCAGTGTTCTTTCTCAAAGTTAGGTGTGGAAGAAAATGATTGTTTGCATCTTTAATGCCGAATCCTTTAAATCTCTCAATTACCTTTTCAATGTAATGAGATTGTGTTAAACCTAAGCCATCGGAATTCCTTAGAATTTTGATGCCGAGTATAACATCCGCTACACCTAAATCTTTCATCTCAAAGTTTTTCTTGAGAATATTCTTGGTGATTTTGATGACCTCAGTGTTATCTCCAAGAATTAGTATGTCATCGACATACAGACAAATAAGTACATATCCAACTGTTGTGGATTTAGTGTACACACATTTGTCACACTCATTGATTCTATATCCATTTTGAATCATTACCCGGTCAAATTTCTCATGCCATTGCTTAGGAGCTTGTTTAAGTCCATACAATGATTTGACAAGTCTACACACTTTTTGTTATTGTCTTTTGACCTTGAACCCTTCAAAGGGTTGTTCCATATAAATCTTCTCATTGAGATCACCATTTAAGAATGCGCTTTCACATCCATTTGATGTATCTCGCAAATTGTATAGCGAAGCTATAGTAATTAACATCCTTACCGATGTTATTCTTGTGACAGTGAATAAGTATCAAAGTAGTCAAGACCTTCTTTTTGTCTAAACCCTTTGGCTACAAGCCGAGCTTTGTACTTATCAATGGAACCATCAGCTTTTAGTTTTTTCTTGAAAATCCATTTACATCCAATTGGTTTATTTCCAGGTGGAAGATCAACCAATTCCCAAGTATGATTACTTAGGATAGAATGGATTTCATTGTCAACAGCATTTTTCCAGAAAGGAGCATTTGGAGATGACATTGCCTCTTTAAATGTTTGAGGCTCAGCTTCTAACATGTATGTTAGAAAATCAGGTCCGAAAGATTTTTCAATTCGAGACCTTTTACTCCTTCGAAGTTCGACTTCTTTGGTCATAACTTCATCATTCTCAGATTCTGATTCTCTAAGTCTTTTCTGATAAAGTTCTCCTTGATTTCTTTTTGCAGGATATACATCCTCAAAAAATTCAACATCCCTTGATTCTAGGATTGTATTGACATGGATTTTCGCATTTTCAGATTTATGAACCAAAAATCTATATGCGCTACTATTTTGAGCATAATCGATGAATATGCAATCCACCGTTTTAAGTCCCAACCGAGTTTGTTTAGGAGGAGGAATTGCCACCTTGGCCAAGCACCCCCACACTTTTAGAAAATTGTAGGATAACAACTTTCCATTCCATAACTCGTATGGAGTTTTACCTATCTTTTTGTGGGGTATTTTATTAAGAATATAATTTGCGCTTAAAATTGCCTCCCCCACAAGTTCTCGAGGTAAACCTCGAACTCGAAGCATGGCATTAGCCATCTCCTTTAGTGTCCTGTTCAATCGTTCAGCAACTCCATTTTGTTGTGGAGTATAAGGTGTAGTCGTTTGGTGAATTATTCCAAAACGAGCACAAAACTCTTTAAAATTGATTGACCATATTCTCCTCCTCTATCGGACCTAAGCACTTTGATTCGTTTGTCAAGTTGGTTTTCAACTTCATTTTTATACTTGACAAACATGCTCATAGTCTCATATTTGCTAGTTAGTAAATAAACATAACAAAATCTAGTACAATCATCCACAAATGTGATGAAGTACTTCTTTCCACCTCTACTTTCTACAAATTTTAAATCACATAGATCACTATGGATTAATTGTAGAGGTTCAATTGTTCTTTCAACGGATTTGAAAGGTTTCTTGGCAAACTTGGCCTCAACACAAGTCTCACACTTGTAATGGGCATCCAACTCAAATCTTGGAATTAACCCCAAGTTTGCTATTTTTTTCATTGTACCATAGTTTACATGTCCTAATCTACCATGCCATAGATAAGGAGACACAACAGTGTAAACTGAAGACTTTTATATATTAATAGTCTTTGGGTACACATAATTCGAGTTTACATCAATGACAGCCACATCGGCTTTAAATAGGTCATTACACAAGTACCATTTCCCCACATACATCCCTCCTTTCGAAAGTACAAACTTGTCAGATTCAAATACTACTTTGAAACCCTTCTTGACAAGTATGGGGCCAGAAATTAGATTTTTCCAAATCTCTCGGTACATGCAAAGACATTCAAACAGGGGGCGACCTCCTTGCCGATGTAAACTTCAGATCACCTTTCCTCTTCCGGCAATCTTTGCTGATGCAGAATTAGCCATATAAAGCTTCTCATCTTCTTCAACCTTCTCATAAGATGAGAACATGCGTTTATCCACACAAATGTGATTGGCACCTGTGTCTAGCCACCAGCCATTAGTGTTCAACACTAGAGATGCTTCGGACATTACCACAGTAGACAATCTCTCAATATTGTCATGTTCTCAAATTCGCTTCTGGGCTGTACCATCATTCTTGCCTTTTTTTCGGGCGCTTCTTGCAATCCTTAGCTCGATAGCCAAGCTTGTTGCATATAAAACATGTCCCTTGGAATTTCTGGAACTGTTCCTTTTGCTTGGCTTTTCCTTGAAAGGACATCTTCCTTTTTCTATCTTGCTTGGATTTGGAAGATTCCACAATGTTGGCCTTTGGCTCAGAAGAAGGATTCGCACTCCTTCTATTGTCCTCCTCGTTTCTGAGGTGTAGTATGAGATCTTCAAGGCTCATCTCCTTCCGTTTGTGCTTCAAATAATTTTTTAAGTCTGACCAGCCCAGAGGTAGTTTCTCAATCATGGCCACCACTTGGAATGATTCGCTAAGTATCATTCCCTCAGCAGAGATGTCACTCAGAATTAATTGCAATTCTTGAACATGACTCATGACAGATTTAGAATCCATCATCTTGTAGTCCAAGAATTTGGCAACCACAAATTTCTTGGTGCCGGCGTCCTCGCTTTGTATTTCCTCTCTAAGGACTCCCATAACCAAGTTTAGCGATTCAATATTACAATAAACATTATATAGTGAATTTACTAAACAGTTAAGAATATAATTTCGGCATAAGAAGTCTCCATGCTTCCAAGCCTCCAGTGCACCGAGTGTCATGACATCATGCTCATCTGGACTAATTATCGGGCACACCTCCGATAAGTACTTCGTCAGATTTAGCATGGTTAGATAGAAGAACATCTTCTGCTGCCACTGTTTAAAGCCCACTTCGGTGAATTTCTTCGGTTTCTCATTAGCTGTAACTGGAGGTGTTGCCATCACAAGAGGCAAGGTTCGTTGAACCATCCCTCCGTAAACGGAGCCAAAAGTCATTTGGCTTGTACTGTTCAAAAAACAGTCCGGGTATACTAGTCGTAAGACTTGTACCCGCACCACCAAAATTGGTGTTGGCCAAAGGGCCCGTAGCATTAACTACTACAAATTCAAGCCCCGAGGGCTGAACATCTCCCATAGCAACGGTCGAATCGACCATAGGAACATCTCTAGAAACATTCTGGACATTGAAGGGCACTTGATTGTTTTCATCCATCTCAATAATCTGACTAGAACAACAAACAGTGAGTGAATTAATCGCCTTAAGGGTGTTGGAAAATAATCCAGAGAAAACAAACTGTAATTTGTAATCAGAACATCAATATAAAGAAGATAATGATAACCTTATAAACTTACAATTCTTGGAGAAGATGAAAAATAAGATATCACTTGAAAATCACACAAAATTGGATGTGAGGTACGGATGTCCGAATCTCCTTAAGGCGATTAGTTCCTGCCAATGGTGCTCCGCAGATTCGCGAACTGTGCCTCCCAAGATACAACACCTCAAACCTGTTTGGATTAGCACTATGCAAATAGGACTTAGTCGAACCGTTCAATTGAACCAGCACACTCAGAAGAATCGAAATAGTAGAGTAGAACTTTTTCTTTCTTTCTGAAGAGCCTCCTTGAAACTCTATGCTCTTATCTATTTATAGAGCTTTCAAGTTCATGTACAGAAGAGATACATGAATTAAATAAATACATGTATCCAAGAAGAGATTTATGAATTCAGGAAATACGTGAATCCAAGAGATTCATGAATTCAGGAGATACGTGTATCCGAGAGATTCATGAATTCAGGAGATACGTGTATCCGAGAGATTCATGAATTCTGGAGATACGTGAATCCAAGAGATTCATGAATTCAAGAGATACGTGAATTCCAGAGATTCATTAATTCAATAAATATATATACGTGAACAGAAAAGACGTATCTTAATTTGTTTGCATTCGTTGATCCATTAACCAAATATATAACAGGGACCGAGAGGAGGAGGTCAGTAGACGGGGAGCTTGGAGTCCGAGAGAGCGTGAGCTGGAGGGAGCAAGAAAGAGTCGAGTGCCGTTCTAGAAAAAAACCAGATCTGAGAGTGGGAGAGACCGAGAGTGAAATTGAGAGAAGAGAACTTGGAGAGACCGAGAGAATGGGAGGAAAAACAGAGAGACCGAGACAGAGAGCAAGCTCGAGTGGAAAAGAGAGTGCCAGCCGCATCTCAAACGCGACCGACGAGCCGCCGACGCAGCTTCTTCCACTTCGCCAAAGCTCTTAGATCCGAGAGGAAGGTTCCGAGAAAGAGGGGGAGCTCGAGAGGGGAGCTCCGAACGATGAAGAGAGGGACCCTTAGCGGCGCACTGACCCGTTTGACGACCTCCCCGCGACGTCCTCTAGCTGTCCAGGTAAGTACAGCTCCGCCCTTGCTCCGGCCCACGTCGCCCTTACATGTTGTTCCCACGTTTTTTGTATGTCATGTTCGAGACCCCCAAGGCACGTTCGAGTCCTAGTTAAGCCGGAAACCTTAGCACCCCAACCGTTCGACAAAATACCTGAGAGAGGTCCGAAAAGTTAGCTCGTGTTTTAGCTTAGAATCGACCCGTGCTTGCATACGTAGCTGTTGAATCGTGTTTTTTTTTTTTTTTTTTTTTTTTGCGTGGTCACTGTGTTTTGGCGTAGTCTTGCGAACAAATCGTGCGTCGTCGGGAGAGCGGGGGTTTCATTTGTCCCGTGAACAGATTATCGGTCATTGGAAAAGGGTGGCCGGCGGCGACCGCCGCCGAGCGGTATGACTAACGAGCGATGGTGGTCCAAGCACCGGATAGCTTTTGCCGAGATGACGTTTGTTGGCGTCGGTTCGGTGGAGGAAATTGTCGGACGGGAGAAGCTGCAGGAGCTTCGGTCGGGCGTGCATGGGGAAAGCATGCAGAAGAAGAAATAAAGAAGAAGACCAAAAAGAATAAAAAATAAAGAAGGAGAGAAAAAAAAAATTTGAAAAAAAAAGAGAGAAAAATAGGATAGGGGCCAAGGAGATGGGCTTCGCCGCGGGCCCACTTCCGTTGGGCTGAATTTGTCACGGGCCGGTTTTTTTAGTTGGGCTAGAAAAATAGAAATCAAATTTGGGCTTTTTTCTAGAAAAAAGAAGAAGAATTTTTCATGGGCCTTCCTCGTAGATTTAGGGCCGGCCTGATTTGATTTAGTCCAGCCCGGACCGATATGGTCCGGGTCGGTTTAGTAGGGCCGGGTCACCTGACCCAGTCCGAATCACTTTTTTAATAAAAATTAAAAAATAAAAAAAAATCTTAAAAAGTCTTAAGATTTTTCGAAAATCATTAAAAACTAAAAAAATATTTTTATTTCTTTATTTCAGAAAAGTTTTGAAAGTTTACTTTATTTTTATTTATTTTATTTTATTTTTCTTTCTTTTTTGAATATTCAAAAATTCCAAAAACATTAATAAATATTTTTTTTTTAATTCAGAAAAGCCAAAAAATATCAAAAATCTTGAAAGCTTGTTTTCTTTAATTTGGGAAAATTCGAAAATATTAAAAATATTAAAAATATTAAAAAACATAAAAATTCAGAAAAATTCAGAAAAATCAGAAAAAATTGCAAAAATTAAGCCTTTAGGGCTTTACATTAGGTTATTTTGGTTTATGTTAATAAGATTATTTCTGCACTTTATTTTGCGATGATATTTTGGATGCCATTTCCTTATTTTAGAACAGTTAGGATAGACCTTAGAATTCTCGAATATATTGCTATGATCTCATTAATACACGATTAAGTTAGGTACCGAAAGGATGCTAGTCGCGTGATTAACGTAATCAAGTTCCCGACCTTAGACCCTCTGGTTGCATAAATAGTGAGACACGCTCCCATGTCTCACTTGATTCCTAGTCGACCTCAATAGACTAGTGGCGACTCCCTATTTGAAAAATTTTGTGAATATCCCAACGTTGCGCGGGGTATGGGCTTGGGAGAGCCCGAGTTAATTAAGGCCGTCGGCCCGAAATTAACAATACCCCTAAACCTATATATTATATTTTCGAAAAATTTAGGTCGCGACAGTCTTACTATAGGATAAAACACCTCATTGCAGTCAATGCCCTCCCTTTATGTATTCCTCTTTGCAAAAAGTCTTGCCTTATATCTTGCCGCCTCGACACCAAGAATGCTCTCCTTCCATTGTAGGCTCACTTGCTTCCAACAATTTTCTGACTCTTAGGTATCTTGACTAGCTCCCATATCTAATTTCGATAGAGTTCCATCTCTTCACTCATAAACTCTAACTACTGCAATAACTCAATACTAGCCATTGCCTCAAATGAGACAAAGGCTTATCTATCTCCACCTCCTCACCTATGGTCAATGCACAATTAATATTTGTATAATCATAATGTATCGGTGGTTTAATTTGCCTCTTCTATCTACCCATGGCTATAGTGTGTCACGAGTGTGCTAGTTGTTTAGTATCACCGGTTTTAGGAACTGCGGCCTAATTTACAATCTCAACATGTGCTACCTCTGAGGTCTCTAGAGTATCCGCTCGAAGCTCTATTTCACTATTGACACCATTTGTCTACTCTACTGGTTGTGTCTAAGGAAGCCTCTGTTGAAGCATTGTAATCTCGTCAAAGATCGCATCTCTATTGATTAGAAAATCAAGTGATGTGGGATTAGTGCTCCAGAGTTGGTAGCTTTTCAACCCATGTGTATAATCCAAAAATATGCACTTCCTCACCCTCAACTCAAGCTTACCATCATCAGTTGCATGAGCATAATAAAGAGAGAAAGAAGAAAAATCTAATATTATCATTTCTTCTAACTCACTACCCGTAAAACACAATTCATCGCTTAAGTTTATCTTTTTTCTTCTCTTCCGATATGCTCTAGAATCATATGTGGAAAACATGATAAAAAATAAATTTGATCTCTAACCATTGTTCGAGTTAGTGTTCATAAAAAATCCACGGAAAGTTGACCTCGATCTAACAATGATTATAGGCTCACTATTAACCCTATCCCCTCGCATACCAATGGTGTATTTCTAAATAAGAGGGTTTGCGTTAAACCTTGTGATTACCCTTACAAAATGAACATTCATCGTTATAAACTGTCTCCCATCAAGATAGTTACTGAATAACGGTTGTCACAAAAAAGTACGAAGCGTGAAAAAACCGTATATGAAATAACCGTTTGTCAAAGTAAAAATGTAAGTCAATATCAAGTTTTATTTAAAACTATACCAAAAAATATGGGATCACATTATAGATATAACGTTGCAGACCTTCGGGATACTTCCCAACAAAGGCTAACAGCTGTTATTAGCCAACTACATGTTGGCCAAAAAACACCTGCAAATGCCAATATTACAATAGAGATGGAATACTAGAATCACAACCTTGAAGCATCTCGTCGTGGAGACAAAGCCACTATTGACATGCCTCTAGAAATCTTCAATCCTATAGTACGAGAAACACACTTAACACTTTCATTGGCCAACCAGATATTGACCCTCCTGAAGTGCAAACGGTCGAAATCATTTCTTCTTTTTTCTTTTTTAACATTTCTACATTTTCTTCTGTACCATCCAACCAGACATCCAAACCGACACATCACCCACTGTGATCGGCTCCATCTATAGTCTATAGATGCTGTTTCTATTCAACGAACTTCACAGCTTCAAACCAGAACCATCCAACTTCTCTTCCATGACACCATCAATTCTCTCCCCCATCTCTGCACTCATGTAATTCACCCAATCTCCAACCTCGCCTCTCCTGAAGAACCACTGGTTCTGATATCCAATCGACCACTTCCCGCTCTTATTCACCTCCATTGTGCTCAGAATGTCGAAGCTACACATCCTCAGTATTTCCTCCACAGTCCGTCTCTCAGTTCTTCTTCGCTAAATGGACACCCCAAGAAATCGGCCAACCTCCTCACATGAACACAAGGGTCCTCTTTCGTCTCCTCATACATCATGAACAATACCTTCTCGGGCATCTTCAAACTCGCCTTGTGGTAACCCAGCACATGGTCCCAGTACGGCCCCTACTCGCTCACCCCTTGACAGTACTTGTCGAGGCACTGTGGGAGTGGAATCTGGCCCTTCTCTTCGGGCCTCAACTTGTTGGTGAAGTGCCACAGTGAGATGAAGGTGTCCTTAGGGTTCCTACACAGGTAAACCAGCTTGCACTTGGAGTCCCCCACCGACTGTGGAAGAGAGGAATATGGCAAGTGGGTAGCGTAGAGCCTTGGGGACTCAAAAGCAGCCAGATCGGGATTTTCTTGCTCGTGATAGAGCTGCAGCTCCAAGAAGGGCACGAAGTCATGGGGGTTTTGGGTTAGGAGAGGGTGGCGTCGTTGTGAGTCGAAGGTGGAGTACTTGGCACGGTTCAAGAGAGCAAAGAGGATGGCCTTTAGCCAGGTGGTGCCAGATTTCGGGTTGCTGACGAGGAGGATGTCAGAGGCGTGAGCTTGGAAGTGGTTTTGGCAAGCGAGGATGCCGCTCAAGAGCCGAGAGGGGAACCAGAAGCCTTGGTACAAGCAAAGAGAGGCAGCAACCCAGTCCTCTTCCGAAGGGAGAGAGGAGAGCAAGTCTCTGCATGGTTCTGACATGGAGTCTTCTTGCAAGTACTTTGCATGGGGAAGAGAAGGAGCTTGAGAGGCTGCCATTGCGGTGATGGTGGTGGTGGAGGAGGAGGAGGTGGAGAGTCGGAGTGAAGGATTACTCTGGCTAGGTAGCTATAGGGCACGGTAAGGAAAGGGCGAGTCGATGTTTGGGGACAAAATGACATTAAATAGAGGCGTCTTGCATGAGAGAGATCGTTGGGGCGACAAGACCTGAAACTTAAAACAAAAGCTTTCATGAAGACGGTACTGTGCGTGCCTTATAATTTATTTTCTCTAATTACATTTTTTTGTAGACAGTTTGAATTGAAATCTTTAAAGATACTCCTAGCATAACGCTTTCCTATAACTAACGGGGTAATGTTTGAATTAATAGTGCCAAGGTTTATAAAGATCGATTTTCATAAATGTATGTCAAGACTATCATTGCATGTTTGAATATATTAGATTATCATTTGGATCTATGTACCAAAAAAGGCTTAAACCTATTGCATTGGTACCAAATCAGTTATAAACATTTCAATGAACCAATTTAGTCATAAACATTTTAAATATGTGATAATTGAGTCCATCCGGCCAATTTAAACTAGAAATTACCGATGTGAACGCCGACCATTTTATATAGCACAACTAACGCAAACGTGGATATTTTTATATAAAATTTCAATATTATTTTATTTTTTAATAGTCTTTCTGTTTTTTTCTTTGCCCTTTCTTTTGGCTAGTGACCAATCGTTGGCCGGGGTGATGATGATGGATCAACATCCACCGTCTAAAATTGATTATCAATTCCAATTATGTTTATTCAAATACTATGCACATAAAAAACAGATGTCTTATCACAACAAAATAAGAACGTGGTTGGTGATGATGGATCCGAGTCCGGATTTGCATCTGTCCCACAGGTGAAGCGTCGTGAATCACGAGTGTGCCATATCATTGTTAATTTCTTAGCGGGAGATGTTCTTCACATCAGATTTCACCAAATGCGCCTGCATAATGGTCCGTCTCTTCTTGCATGAGTAACAGACCATTATAAACCGTAAAAACTGTTGCTTGGAACCTAATGACTGGCTTGTTTGGTTCCTACAACATTGCCTTTAATTTTAGACACAAACTAAGAAACAATGTCAAGAAAAATGAGAAATGCTGCTGTTGTTGCTCCTGCTGCTGCTAATAATAATAATAATAATAAGACGCCCATTTGGGATAAAAAAAAATTTCTATTTATTACTTAGACTTTTTCTTTTTGTTCTGAAAACGAATCAATTATACAATTCAATATTTGATATTGAATATTTTGAAAATTTTCAAATAAAAGTCAAAGAGATAATATCGCAAAATTTTACAAAAGTCAAAAACGAACCAATTGTACCCTTCAAGATTTCATAAACGGACCAATTGTACACTTCATTATTTGATATTTCAATAGTTTAAGATGATCTTTGCCCAGAAGGAAATAGAATTCCTTGGAATGTGCCTGAAAGAAGAAACCTATTGACCATAATCTCATATTGCTGATGAACTTCAAAGATTTTCTGAAAATGATTTCACCACTAAGCAAGTTCAGCAATTTCTTGGCATTGTCAATTACTTGCGGGATTTTGTTCCTCAAATCTCTAAAACCCTTAGATCGCTCCAAAAAATGCTCAAGAAAAATGCCCCCATAGAGAAAATAACATACCCAAGCTGTTGCCCATTTTAAAATGTCATACGACTTCCTCCTTGAAGATCCCCTCTACGGGGAAACGGATCCTTCAAATTGATACCAGTGACAAAACTGGGCAGCCATTCTCCTTGAAGAAGTCGACAAAACCAAGCACATTTCTGTCTATAAGAGTGGCAGATTCTCTCAGGTAGAAATCCATTACCACTCCACTTTCAAGGAAATTCTTGCAGTTAAGTACGGAACCTTTATAGCAAAGGACGTGATATGGTTAAAAAGTTTGCTCTTGGACTTTGGGTTAAATTTGAAAAGTGTTGATATCAATTATGACAACCAAAATGCAATATTGCTGTCATATAATCTAGTTTATCACAAGCGAACAAAGCATATCGACATCAGGTATCATTTCATTCAAGATATCTTGGCAAATTTTAAGGTTGTTGTAAAGAAGATAGCGACAGCAGAGAGTTCAGCAAACATGATGAGCATATTCCTTTGATTGGCGTATGTGAAGAGTAAGCGCCTATTGGGGCGTGAGAGAGCAACATTGATGATGAGTACTATGACTTAATTTCAAATATTGAGGTAAGTTGGAGAATTGTTAAATTTGTAGTTTGAGTTTAGGCCACTCATGAAACCCGATCCAACTGGATAAATGTCCAAGATTCAGCACAAGATATGCACTGGTAGCTTCTCTTATCCAAGTTTGACTATTCGACCGGGAAGTGAACTGGGACAAAAAGAAAGCAACGAGGGGCCAGAATAATTAAAAATAAAAGGAAAAGGAAAATAGGGTTTCTTTTGTTTGAGCCCTAGGTTGTCTTTAGCTCTTGAGGTGCGGCCGCTGTGGGTTCTCTCTCTGCTCTCTACATGACTACATGGTAAAGAAGGGTTTGTCTTCTCCAAGGAGCCGCCCATGACATCGCCACACAGTAGCTGCTTTGAGAGCCACGCCGCGGAGAAGGAAAAATGGGAAGCTCGTGGCTCTCGTTTTTCAACCGCACGAGGGGAGCTTTTATGCGGTCATGGGTACAGCTTGAAGACGCGGTAATGGTGTGCTTGAACTTTACATATAAGTGAATAGTTTATTTATAAACACTATGAGTTTGGATTTAATTTAGGTGTGGAAATTACTCGAATGTGTAAATGATTATAACTTGAATTCTTTGATTATTTGTGAATTATTTATTGTTAATTCTATGATTATATTATTATTGATTCTTTTCGTGAATATAACTATCGGCATTTGATATCGAACCACGTAACTTTTTAACATCATTTATTATTTCTCGATAATTTCATATTGACATAAATTACAAGATTTTGGATAGCTTCCACATTAATATATTACAACATTCATCATAATACATCCACTCAGACGATTTTTGAATCTTTTTTTCCAAGCTTAAGATGATTTCTTTTAAATCAGCTTGAGTTTGAGGGGATGTTAGAAGTATATTTAAGAGATTCTATTTATTTTCCTTGATTGGTCCTAATTGATCGTAATCGGTATTTTGCTACTCCAGATAATCACCATATAAAATTTATAACAATTCTCAACTGCATTGATGTACTTCCACTAGAAATTGGTTTTTTTTAATAATAATCTGCCCACTTAATGATCTGATCTTATTAATCCATGATTTGCAGACCTTCGGGATATTTCCCAACAAAAGAAAAAAGCTGTTATTAGCCAACTACATGCTGGCCAAAAAACACCTGCAAATGCCAATAGTACAACAAAGATGGAATACTAGAATCACAACCTGGAAGCATCTCGCCGTGGAGACGAAGCCACGATTGACAATGCCTCTGGAAATCTTCAATCCTATAGTACGAGAAACACACTTAACACTTTCATTGGCCAACCAGATATTGACCCTCCTAAAGTGTAAACGGTCGAAATCATTTCTTCTTTATTCTTTTTTAACATTTCTACATTTCCTTCTGGACCATCCAACCAGACATCCAAACCGACACATCACCCACCGTGATCGGCTCCACCTATATTCTGTAGCTAGTGTTTCCATTCAACGAACTTCACAGCTTCAAACCAGAACCATGCAACTTCTCTTCCATGACACCATCAATTCTCTCCCCCATCTCTGCACTCATGTAATTCACCCAATCTCCAACCTCGCCTCTCCTGAAGAACCACTGGTTCTGATATCCAGTCGGTCACTTCCCGCTCTTATTCACCTCCATTGTGCTCAGCATATCGAAGCTACACATCCTTAGTATTCCCTCCACAGCCCCGTGTCTCAGTTCTTCTTCGCTAAATGGACACCCCAAGAAATCGGCCAACCTCCTCACATGAACACAAGGGTCCTCTTTCATCTCCTCGTACATCATGAACAACACCTTCTCAAGCATCTCCGAACTCGCCTTGTGGTAACCCAGCACATGGTCCCAGTACGGCCCATACTGGCTCACCCCTTGACAGTACTTGTCGAGGCACTTTGAGAGTGGAATCTGGCCCTTCTCTTCGGACCTCAGCTTGTTGGTGAAGTGCCACAACGAGATGAAGGAATCCTTAGGGTTCCTACACAGGTAAACCAGCTTGCACTTGGAGTCCCTCACCGATTGTGGAAGAGAGGAATATGGCAAGTGGGTGGCGAAGAGCCTCGGGGACTCAAAAGCAGCCAGATCGGGATTTTCTTGCTCGTGATAGAGCTGCAGCTCCAAGAAGGGCACAAGGTTGTGGGGGTTTTGGGTTAGGAGAGGGTGGCGTTGTTGTGAGTCGGAGGTGGAGTACTTGGCACGGTTCAAGAGAGCAAAGAGGATGGCCTTTAGCCAGGTGGTGCCAGATTTCGGGTTGCTGACGAGGAGGATGTCAGAGGCGTGAGCTTGGAAGTGGTTTTGGCAAGCGAGGACGCCGCTCAAGAGCCGAGAGGAGATCCAGAAACCTTGGTACAAGTAAAGAGAGGCGGCAACCCAGTCCTCTTCCGAAGGGAGAGAGGAGAGCAAGTCTTTGCATGCTTCTGACATGGAGTCTTCTTGCAAGTACTTTGCATGGGGAAGAGAAGGAGGTTGAGAGGCTGGCATTGCGGTGGTTGTGGTGGTGGTGGAGGAGGAGGAGGAGGTGGAGAGTCGGAGTGAAGGATTACTCTAGCTAGGTAGCTATAGGGCACGGTAAGGAAAGGGCGAATTGATGTTTGGGGACAAAATGACGTTAAATAGTGGCATTGTGCATGAGAGAGATCGTTGGGGCGACAAGATCTGAAACTTAAAACAAAAGCTTTCATGAAGATGGTACTGTGGGTCCCACACAGCTAGTGTGGGTGCCTTATAATATATTTTCTCTAATTACATCTTTCTGTAGACAGTTTGAATTAAAATCTTTAAAGATACTCCTAGCATAACCTCCGATTGCTGGCACTATGTAAAAGGATGGGAGATTTGTGGGCAGAGGGTGATGCCATAGAGCTGGATGATGAAATTCCCCTGAGAAATAAACAGGACAACGAATTGTTACTCTATGGCAAGTTATTCTCCAGACCCAATGTTAATCTACAAGCATTCCTCACTACAATGAAGAGAGCATGGAAGATAGACGAAGTAAAATGTGAAGTTCTTGAACCGGGTTTCTTCTTGTTCACTTTCAATTCCGTGGAAGACAAGAGGCGCATTGTCCAAACCGGACCATGGTCTTTTGCCAGTAACTTGCTTGTCCTGCAGGAAGGAGATCCCAATGTCCCGGAGCATTGCTACGATTTTTCACACTATGCGTTCTGGGTACAATTAATCGGCCTTCCCCGAGCTGCCATAGTTGAGGAGTCAATTAGATTAATTGCTGGAAAAGTTGGGACTGTGGAGGAAGTTAAAATTGAAGCAAGAAACTCTAGTTCTCGAACAGTTGGCAAAGCAAAAATCAGGATTAATCTATCTCATCCCCTTAAAACAGGGACGGTTATTACTATTGGCGGAAGGAAATGGTGGATAGATTTCAAATATGAAAGGTTACCTCATTTATGTTACTCTTGTGGATGTATGGGCCATTATGCGACTCTTTGTCGAAAAATTCCTTACGAGGAGACTGGTTTGCCTCAAGATAAACAAGGCAAGTATGGATCTTGGCTGAAAGCAGAAGCGAGAGAACTAAGCCCATGCTGGCATGTCTTTTATGGGGGAATTGACAAAACTTTGGCGGAAGATTTTATAGTGCCTGAAACTCCCGGATCACCTGCAGGAGAAACTACAGAGTATGAAAAACCAGAGCATCATAATCAGGCCATTGTCCCATATTTCCCGGTAATGAAAGAACAAGTTCATATGGAAACTACTGCACCAAATACCACCCTTAATAAGGGGAAGTGAGTTCAACTAACCCTGGAGAATTCGTGCAACTTATTAGAGTATGGAAAGGGACAAAAATCCACCAAACCAGAGAAAAGCGGACTGAAGCGACATGGGACAAAAAAATGTAAACGGTTTGCTCCCTATGAGAAGAGGGACATTCCAACTCTCTTAATTGATGAAGAGAAGCTAATGGATACCCCTATCGCACATGGAAAGGGGTCCAAGCAAGGGCACCGGTGGCTAGCCCTAATAAGCCACCATTGAAGCCATGAAACTTTTGAGCTGGAACCCCGTCAAGGTTTGGGTACTCCCTTGACAGTCCGACCTACGAGCCCTAGTGGCTCGTGAGAGACCCAATGTAGTCTTTCTAATGGAAACAAAAAAAGGAAGAAGTGGTGGAACGTACAAAGGTAAATCTACAGTTCAGCTCCTCGTTTACTGTTAATCCTGTGGGTATAGGAGGTGGACTTGCACTATTTTGGGATGCTGAAGTTACAATTGATGTTCTCTTTCATTCTGGACACCTCATTGAAGTAAATTGTTTGGATATTGGGAGTGGCATCAGGATGAAGATATCGTTTTTACATGCCCCCACCAACTTCAATGAAAGACTTCATCTTTGGTCTATCCTGCGCTCTAGAAACCCTTTACACAACTCTCCTTGGTTGTGTATTGGAGACTTTAATGAGGTTCTATATCACTGGGAAAAGGTGGGGAAACGGGAGGTGGACCGATATAGAATTGTGGCTTTTCGAGACTTTGTGGACTCATGCTCCCTTATGGATATTGAAAGCAAAGGCTGTGCGTTTACATGGTCAAATAATAGGGAAGGAGATGAAATGGTTAAGAAAAGGCTGGATCGAGCTTTATGTAACCGGGAATGGAGAGTGGCCTTTTCTAACGCTGAGGCTTTTGCAATACCAGCTATTGGGTCGGATCACAGCCCGATTTTACTCGTCTCAGATCTGTCTACGGTTCCTAAACAGAGGAAATTTCGTTTTGAAGCCTTTTGGTTAGAAAATCCAGAATGCAGGGACATAGTCAAAGAAGCCCGGGACCTACCATGGCTCAACGGCTGGATATTGCAAGTAAAACAAAGAGGGTGATCGCTGCACCGGGAAAATGGAGCCATAAAACTTTCAAGAATGCATCAAAACAGCTCGAGGCTTGTAATAGGAGACGATTGACCTAACAAACATGAGTGCGCAAGACTCAATGGGGAAGGATTATCGGGAAATCAAGGACAAAATTGAACAATTATGGCGGCAAGAGGAAATGTATTGGAGTATGCGATCCCGCATAAGCTAGCTAAAGTGGGGGGATAAAAACACGAAGTTTTTTCATGCTACTACCATTCAACGGAGACAACGAAATAAAATCTCCATGCTACGAATTGCTGATCATACCTGGACCCGGGATCATTTGACCCTCAAGCAGCACATTACAGGCTTTTATAGCTTGCTGTACACCTCCATCGGAAGCCGACGGTATCAATCAGTGTTAGACATATGTCCAATGTTGGTTACAAATGAGATGAATGCGGATCTCCTAGTGCCTATCACAAGGGAAGAGGTGAAATCAGCTGTGTTTCAAATGGGGGCAACTAAAGCACCTGGACCTGATGGGCTGAATGGATTATTTTTTCAAAGTAACTGGTCAATCATTCAAGAGGACATTTTCAATATGGTAGCTACCTTCTTCGAACAAGGTACCTTTGATCCTTCCCTCAATGAGACATACATTACCCTAATCCCAAAAGTCAATAATCCTGAAAGTATAACTGAGTACAGGCCCATTAGTCTATGCAATTTTAACTATAAAATTATTGCAAAGGTCATGGCTAATAGGCTGAAACCCTGGCTCCCAAAGCTCATATCACCTGAACAGAGTGCCTTTGTGGGGGCGTCAAATTCAAGACAATATTCGATTGTCCAGGAAGTATTACACCAATTAAGGGTCCGCAAAAGGAAAAAAAGGCTCCAGGCGGTTCTGAAGTTAGACATGCAAAAAGCCTATGATAGAGTCGAATGGGATTTTCTATGTGACTATATGTTACGAATGGGATTTAGTGCGAAATGGGTTTCACTAATAAAATTCTGCATGTCCTCAGTTTCTTTTAAGGTTAATGTTAATGGGGATTATAGTGATATTTTCTATCCAACAAGGGGCATTAGACAGGGGGATCCACTATCACCCTATCTTTTTATCATTATGGCTAATGCTCTTTCTGCTATAGTCAACAAAGCTGTGGGGGATGGTACTTTGAGGGGCATAAAACTAAATTCTAATTGTCCAACACTATCACATTTGCTTTTCGCGGATGATGCTATATTCTTCCCGAATGGGACTATTATCAAGCACAAAACCTGGCTAATGTGCTTAATCAATATTGCTATGCCTCAGGGCAAGCTATTAATTTAAATAAGTCAGGAATTTTCTTTGGGCACGGGAGCTCCCAGGAAGTGAGAAGGAATATAGCTGCTGAATTAAGAGTACCTATCATGGAGAAAACGGGGAAATATTTAGGTATTCCTTCAGACTGGGGCCAAACTAAAAAACAACTCTTCTCATGGATTCTTACAAGAGTGGACAGTAAACTTGAGGGCTGGAAAGAAAAGCTTATTTCCAAGGCTGGAAAGGAAATCTGGTGAAAACAAAGTGGTGCAAGCTTTACCTCGCATGCTATGTCAGTTTTAAGCTCCCTACTTCAATTTGTCGCGCTATAGAGCGACGGATTTCAGCTTTCTGGTGGAAACAAAGCAACCATAGCAGGGGTATTCATTGGAGAGGATGGGAGTTCCTAAAAACTAGAAAGGACCAAGGCGGGCTTGGATTTAAAGACCTAGTTGATCTTAATAGAGCTATGTTGGGCAAGCGTGCATGGAGATTGAGCCAATCCCCACGGGCATTATGGAGTAGAATTTTCAAAGGCTTATATTTCCCAAATGGTACGCTGTGGAGAGCAACTAAAGGACCCCGCCCTTCCTGGGGATGGTAGAGTATTCTTATGGGCAGAGGTGCTATCGAACAGGACATAAGGTGGACATTAGGGGATGGACAACAGATCAACATTCGAGAAGATAGATGGCTACCATCCAGACTTATTGGAGGCCCGAAAAATAGAGATGACCCCCAATATGTGCACGAGCTAATGATACCAAATTCCAATGAGTGGAATACTCCACTTCTAACCGAAATGTTCGATGACATAACTGTCCACGAAATTTTGGCTATCCCTCTAAGTATACACCCAACATCAGATTGCGTCATATGGACAGCTAACAATGCAAGGGAATACAAAGTCAAACATGGCAATCATCAACTACGCATGCAGGAAACAGGGAAAACAGAGTCTCTTCCCACGGCCTCGTATCAGAATCCCAAACGATTATGGTCAGAAATTTGGAAGCTTCAGACTATCCCTAAAATACGCTACTTCATATGGAGCATATGCAATGAAGCCATTCCTACGAGATTTAATCTCCACAGAAGGAACATATTACCTAATCCGCTCTGTCCCACTTGCGGCCACGCACCGGAGTCCATGGAACACCTTTTTGCTCTCTGCAAATGGACAAATCAGGTATGGTCTCACCCAAAATTTCAACAGCTCCCCTCCCCGACACAAATTTCTCGGATGGATAAGTGGGTGTGCGATTACCTTACGTCTGGAATCACACCGCGAGACAAGGCCCTGTTCGCCGGGACACTCTGGCTCATCTGGAAAGCGCGGAACGCGCTGATTTTCCGCAACGCAGCCCCCAATCCGAGCTGGATCGTGCAGGAAGCCGAGAGTTTGACAGATCTCTACAGCAAACGGAATGAAAAATCAGTTTTGATGGAAGATCCACCAGCTGCTGCTCAAATAAAATGGAAACCCCCACCCCCCGAGTTGTGAAAATTAACGTTGACGCCTCCCGGTGTGGCGCAACAAAGCGGCTGGTTCGGCGGCGGGGATCATCGAAACAGCGAAGGGAAGCTCCTCTACGGCTTTGTCCACCGGATCTACGCCCTTCACCTCCGGTAGCGTAAAACCCTTGCCCTACGCACAGCACTTCAGTGGTTAAACGGAGAGGAGTTTGAACGCGAAAGACAAGTACAACCCGATCTGCACGTGGGTGTTGAACTTGTGTCCGACAGACCTTTGTAGCAAGAAATGGGATTATGGGCCGTGAAGAAGCACCGTGGGCCGCACGATCTGCAATAATGGACTGCAGGTGACTATTGGGCCAACAACCAAGAACCATCCTCCGGTTTGAGACGCGAGAAACAAATCGGGCCGCAGACTGGATTGCCAAAGCGCACCGACAAGGTTCACTACCCAACAATTGGCTACAAAACCCTCCTCTTCCTTTAAAATCTATTTTAGATCTTGATCTTGGGTATGCTTGTAATTTGCCAAAAGACTAAGTTTCAGTTATGAAATTTTAATTTACGACCAAAAAAAAAAAAAATAGTGCGCACATGCAAAACAAATGATTTTTCACAGCAAAATGAGAACACGGTTGGTGATGACTGATCTGAATCCTGATTCTCACACGCCCCATAAAGGAAGCTCTTGAGTCACGAGTGTGTGATATCAGTGTTAATTTCATAGTGGGAGATGTTTTTCAAATATCCGAATATTTAACATTAGCCTTTGGTCTTGAATCACGACGATTCTCGAATCATAGATAAATACTTCAGCTTTGGCAAGATCTTGTCTAAACCCACTTTTTCTCATTTATTCATTTGATTTCTGTTGGTATGATTGTGAAATCATACAGAAATATGAATGATTGTGTTAGTTGGGTTTTGACGGTCGACAAGATAGTTGGATCAATCGGATTATTTTGGCTCGCCCTTTTCCACCTATTTTTTTAAATTTTGACATTCCCTATTACCTTACCGACCAAAAAAAAAAAAGGACACTCCCTATTACCTTAAATTGACCATAATAGCCCCTACAGGTCCCAGATTTAATATTATTTCTTACATTTTTCTTCTTTTTCTTTGGGAATTCTAATGCATTTAAAAATGATAAAATTATGTATTTACAAATAGTTTGAATGGATTGTCTTACAATGCAATTACAATTGTCATAATTTTCTAGTCAATATCTAATTATTCCATGTAATCAAAGTAAAGATAATATTTAATATGATGTTTTAAGGAGTTACTTTTTTGAATTTGCATGATAGTAACGGATGTTTAGAATTTTCAATGTAGTTGATTTTTTCATATTTTTAAATTTGTTGAAAACATGTTTTGAAAAAATCATGCAGTGATGGCATTAAAAAAAAAAACTTAGAATATTAGATTCACCAAATAAAACAAAAGTTGAGTAGTTTAAATACATGGATTATATTTTAATCATACATATTAAATTTATAATTAATCCGAATGTATTCATTAAAATTAGTAGATGATTTCTTTCAGTTTTACTTGCACTTTGGTTATTTTTAAGAATACCGGTTTCCTAATAAAATAGAAAAGGATCCATACAACTCATTGACACAATGACTTGTTAGTTTTCTGCCAAACAAACCATTTTTTGGAAAAGAGAGACATAAATTTCGTCCTAATTGAGAGGGAAAAAAAAAGAAGGAAAAAAAAGCTAAGGAATAATCTTAAATTAGAAGTAGAACCACATTTGACCTTAATCTTTGTTGTTTGAGTTGAACATGGTAAATTTGTCTTGGGAAATTGACACAAATAATTCTTGAATTTTGACTCAATGTGTAATGTGATTTCTAAACTTTTAATTTGTTCAATGTGGTGTATGAACTTTTAATTTATTCATTATAGTCCCTAAAATTTTAATACATATTTAATTTAGTTCATGAACTATATAAAAATATTCGATATAGTCTTTCCATTAATTTAAGATTAAGGATGACTTTGAATATTTTCATTTAATTCAAGGGCTATATTAATTATGTACCGGAAGTCCGACACATTGCACATTGAATCAAAGTTCAAGAATTATCTATGTTATTTTTTGAGTTAATTTGAAATTAAGGTGTTTAGGTTAATTTGAGACCAAGGAAAAAGAAGAAAAAAAGTAAAATAATCTAAAATCAAAAGTGGGCCCCATAAAAGATAACTTGGCTAATTCAATATAGAACTAAGAAGTGTCAAAGCCGGAAAAAAAAAAAGGTGGAAAAAGGGCGCGACTCCTTAAAAAACATGCACGTAATATTTTTCAACTTTACCGATACAATATTAAACGCCCCACTAGCTGGGTTTTGCCCCGATATTTTTTATGTGCCTTAAAAAAGGAAAAAAAAAACGTGCACAACTTTAATGATTACAATATTGAACGCCCTGCTAGCTGCGTTTTCCACCGACACTTTTTAGGTGTCTTAAAAAAGGAAAAAAAAAAAAGGCTAAAAATTGTCTCTCAGGTTTCTATGAATCGAATGGATTCTGAACCTTCGGGCCTGCTGGGAATCATAGGGCTGCTTCTCCGGTTGGATGATTTCAAAACCAACCTTAGAATCCCTAAGACTGTTTTAACGATCCGAAAACCTCTTGTCAAAGTACTGGAGGAGTTATATCAGTGAATGCGAAAGATCACAGGTTAAAGATCTTCAACGAGTTTATGCTAACTCAGATGTTCTGACTCTCTGGAGATATTAAATGTAAACAATCATGTCTTGAATGTTACATTTCAATCTACTTTCGATGTACTTGGAAAATCTGAAGTGCAGAAGACATATGGTCGACATAATTATTGCAGAAAGATCATGTCTGGATGTTGCATGCATAATTCAAGCTTGTAAAGATTTAAATATTCAAGACCCATCTCCTCGTAGGCACTGTCTTGATATATTATATAATCACAGCAGACCGATTTTGACAAAAGTATTCCGCGATGTATCAGATCGATTGCTAGTCAAAGATCACGAAATACATCGCCATATGTAGAAGATTCTCCACGAGGTGGTAACTGGACAGATTGGAAGATAGTTTTGATAGTCGATTTCGTATATTAACGGCTATATCACTCAAGGAAACTAAGTTTGACACAACGGCCACAGATTCAAGCTACAATGCTGTGATTTGGACAATTATATATCCGAGAAATGAATATGTGGAGATGTGAAGAAGAATTATTGTAAGCGTTCGCAGAAGATGCCTATTCTCAAAACATTGGGATTGTGTTTTTGCTTAAGGTACTTGGCGAAGGGATTTGTCAATCCACCATGGGATCAGTAGGAGGCGTGAAACCTCTAGTACTATAGCGCGGGATCGGCAAAAAGAAACGGTTGATTACTGTCAACATAGGAACTAGTTTTGCAAAAGGCGGGACCGTCAAAGAAATCCAATTCTCTCTCGATATGTTCCTCAAAAAATCCGATTTGGGCAGATTCGAGAAGAAGATTTGAGCGGATGGGTGAAAGGGTGCGTCGAGCAGGAGTAGGTAGACAAGATGTAGAATTGTGGCTCTCCGGACTCGGAAACTTTCGAGTTGACTGGAGGAAGCGATTGTTAGTTGCAGTATTGCACTGCAAACAGAGGCCAAAGTTGTTTATTCTGCACAGGGTCTAGCCATTAATACTGGATGGAGATCCATAGGGGGTGCACAGTTCCTTCATTGCAATAATGCAAGCAATATAACACCTGCTGCCTTTTTTAGTTGCTAAACTTCAAACTCTACCTTGTCTGATGAGTCTTCAGTTATTTATTTTGAGAGCTGTATGGTGATGGGAAATCCTAGCCACGAGAACCGAGTACTCAATCCATCTCAGCCGTCGTCGGCAGCATGCTTGCAACCTCACGGTGAGGTGGCGCTCGAGCGTTACTTGGAGAGTCGACCTCCAGCTCGAAGAGTCTCCGTGATCTAATCTCTTTTTTCCATTCTCTCCCTGCTATTTCCATGCTAATCGGTTCACGAAGGTGTTCGTCGCGAATCGTTGAAGGGCTGTTCCAACCCTCTGCGAGAGCGATAGGAAAGCAACCCTCCCGTTGCATCATCGTAGCAAATCCAGCTAAGCATCATTAAATTCTTTCATAGCGGAATAATATGAAAATTCTCTTTCAATTGGCCAAATCTTCAATCTGCCAACCTTTTTATAGGCCGAACCATAGACCTATTCGGACTTTTCTTACAAATTTGACTTAATCAATACAGGCTAATTTACAAGTTAGTTGGATGAAACCAAGTTCAAGTGCGGATCGGAGTTAGGTATGGGTCATGACTAAAAATCTCCTGCATGAAAACAGGTAAACAGATACAAGTTAAACAGGTCCATTTGGTCTAGACTCATCCGCGACTCCAGCCAAACCCAACCCGACCCACTGTTCACCACCTGTTCATCAGCATAATTTTTATGCTTCTCTGTAAATTGATGGGACACCAGTCACCACATATACAGAAGCACACCAGAAATCTTTCCTGTAGCTCCCTGAGCTGAGCCTCTTAAAACAAAGCCTATCGTTTAGGACTGCAAATAAAGAAGTCTATATATGTACAATTTGGAGGTGAATCATTTTCATAAGAGAAAAAGGAAAGGAAGGCACACATTCTATTGAACAATGGAAATCAATTTATTGTCCATCAAATTAAAGGGTGAATTTATTCAGAACATGTGTCAGATACTGACTACCAGCAAGTGCTCCTCCGATTGCAAATTTGACACTGCCCAGACACTGAACTGTCTTCACTCCAACTCTCCGACAGGTGCCTCGTTGAGCCACAGGAAATGAATGAAATCATACAATTGTGCGCTCACGCTCACCTGTTTGACCATTGAAAACAGGATACGCAAATGAGCTTTGGGAAAGAGAGTAACAAGAAGATAAACAATGGATTTGCTGAACCTTGTAGGGCGTCGGATTGAGTCTCCTCATATGGTCCGGACGCATTTGGTCTAGCTGCTTGATACAGCGCTCCCTCACTTCCTCAAGAGGAGGCAACTCCTCTCTTTGTTTACCTTCACCAACCAAACAAACGGAGAATTAGAGATGGTCCTCTTTGGTGTACGAAACTCATCAGCGCACTTCAACAAATAACTGATGCAAAAGAGACTGGATGGCAATCTACTTTTACATTAGATTAACAGTGTTAAACACGGAACAAAAACAATCAAACATCATTTGTCAGACAATGATGCTGGAAATCTGTCTACATAGAACCGTTATATTTCACTACCAGAGAGCAAGAACATCAAGCGTCTAGAGTCTCTCACCAGATAGTCCAGGCCAATAGCATTTCAGCAGCTCCTCGATATGCTGTGGAACCACATTTGCTCTCTTTGATTCATTAAAAGGGTGACGGCAGAGAATCCTTTCTCCAACCTGGTAGTCAGAAAGAAACCCATACAGCACATTGACAATAATGGGCTCCATCTTTATTTTTCTTTTTTCTTTTTTTTTTTTTTTGCTAAACGGCTCCATCTTTATGTTGATTTATGAGGAAAAGAACAATTTATTTTAGATGAAGGCTGGTTGGCCAAATACCATTTTTGAAAGTTTTTTCCAAATAAAATCACTTATATGGGCTTTAACCAAACGAAAATCATTCAAAGCAGCATACAATCAGAATATACTCTGAAGGGGGGAACAAAAAGAGATGGTGGACCATCATTTCAATGAAGTACCTTCGGAGGCGGTTCATTTTCCCCTATCATTATGTCCAACAACGGATAACCTTCTTTCCCATACAATCTGTAACTCCTCTTTTTACAAGGAATAGATACCTGCGACCTAAAAGGAATTAATATAACCACTAAATACCAGTTAATTACTGTGGATTTCTCAAAATCTTGATCATACCTTCGAAACATCTTCTGACAGTTTGATGCGTGGCTGATTATTTATCTCGACAAGCTTGAATACGCAACCAAGAGCAGCTTGAGCATAACAGGTGACCAAATAGGTTCCAATGCCATATGCATCAACTTCATGACCCTGTGAAAGAAAAGCTCAGTAGCAGCATATGGTAAGTTCATATTTAACATGGAAAACTCCAAAAATGCCTGTAACATCCACCCTATTAGATATAGATATCCACTTAGTAGTAAATGATTGCCACAGCATACAAATTTTCTCTTGCAAGCTTGAAGATTTTCTCTCTTCAAAAGTGGTCTGAATGGATTAAAATGTGCAAAGAATTACAGCCAATCAGCTATCACTTTCCTTAGTCTTGAGAAGAAGCCTGTTTTGACAAATGGGATCCAATTTAAGGATCCAATCAAACAGGCAAAAGTAAAAATAAAAACTTGAGCAAGAATTTTTTTTGTTGAGAGGTCCAAGTTGGTAGAAGAAAAGATCAGACAAGATGAGTCCATAGTATACATGTTGGGTGAGCGAAGCTCCCATAAAATAGACCAAACAAGCTTTTAGTATATCATGCAAGTCTGAACAGCATGTGGGGTCTCTCTTCTATTATGCTGTTTTGATCCAGCGGTTTACTACAATATGATATGGGGCATGACAGAAGGTCAAGTACCTAGAAGCAGAGTACCCAATTTTCAGTTAAGAGTTACTGGACCTTTTGTCCTCTGCTTGCGTCGATTCTGTTCACAGGATGCCTGACCACATAAATCTCATTTGTTATGTTCCTATTCTTTCCTTGATTTTCTAACAACTACCATTCCAGGTGACCCAAGAATCGACTGACTGCCTAGATATAGGAGAAAATACAATACAATCCTGTAAATGGTTAGATTGTGCCAATTACCCTCTTCTTAGAAAATTTACTCTAGGCTATCTGGGAGCCCTCCATCCTGAATTTCTCAAGTCTAGATTTGTCCAGACATCTGAAAGAATTGGTTGTGATGCATACATTGGCTGATAAATCTTTTCACATAAGAAGACACAGGAAATAGCTGACCTGACAGCTTTTTAATGAAGAGCGTTGATAATAAAAGTAATTAGATAACTGTCAAGTGAAAAGCTAGATACAAATATCATTCTTAGCCATTACATGTTCACATGCTTGATACAGTAAACATGAAAAGAGATCTTCAAACACACTTACTTTTTGGAAATCCAAAACATCTAGAATATGCTATTGAAGTACGTAGAGTTCAAGGCAACAATCTACTATGATTCTTCATCAAACAGCCTCTCGTGAGATGATTACCTGTTTGTTCAGGGCATCTAAAGTTTCTTCATTGAGATCATTGCTAGCAGTAATAGTTGTCTTTCCAAAATCAGGTATGCCGAATTCCTTCTCAACACTGCGAAAGAACTTACGAGCTTCACAGGACAAGTACGCTAGGTCACCAGAGTCCAACCTGATGCCTACTGCTTTATATCTGCAAATTATGTGACTTGAACTAAGCATCAAAATTCTTCAAAATGTGATGCATAGAGGTAATAACGAAAATCACAACATGACAATGTTAAAAATGAACAGAAGATGTTTAATCACATGGAAATATACGATAAGTTCGTCAATTTAATTTCTACACACACATTACACCTCACCGCATTAGCTCATATCAGACCAATCGATGCATAGTTGGGTCTGCATGCAAGCTTGTAATGATGCTTACAACTACTAATGTCTCAAACATAACTCTAATCCTTGAAATTCATGAAATGTCTGATGTCTCTCACCACCTTGTGATAGGGCACATGTACAATCACATTCTTTGACTTTCTTTCCTCTTCATTTTCTTTATTGATTCATTTTTTTGTTTTCATCATTGAAGTGCTTCTAATCCAATCAAAAGAATGAATTTTGCCGATAATGCATGCCGATAAACATCTCACACACCAATTGCATGTCCCAATGATCACCAAACTATTTTATTGAACAAGAAAGCAAGTAATGAACTGGTTCTCCAAGTAAAATGACAAAACAAGGAGTAAGGTAGTATATACCCCAAACTGTGGAGTGCTAATGCCACTGCACAAAAGTTCGGAACTCCACTTCTCATAACCTGATGAAATGGAAATAAATGTTTTTATGTTAAAAAAAAAAAAAAAAAATGATTACTAGAAGTGTGAAATAGATAAGAAAAGTATCATGTAGAAGACAGTAGGAGTTGCCATCATCAGTGAAGTACATGAACACTCAATTGAAGAAGAGATAAAACAATTACATTGTGACATTTAGAACAAAACTTTGCAAGTGGACAAGAATGGACAACTTCTACTAATGAGAATAATAGGGTGATAATTCTGTAATTTCATAGATTAATATCCAGCTCTACCTCATATAGAATAACCAAAAACCATTTATTAACTATAATGTTTAGAGTTGTTCCTCATTTACTCTGGAAAAATTTTTATGCAATTTCTACAAAGATAAAAAAGTGAGCACGCTACAGATTCCTTGAATGCAACATACTAGAGAAAGATGGGCTTTTGCCATTCTAACATCAATGTTCACAAACTGCTCCAAGACAATCACATGCTCTATTGTACATCAGAAGAACAATGTTATGAAGTTGTCAATTTAACAGTGAGAATCATATTAGACTGATATAGGCCATGGACAATGCAAAGAAACAACATAACAGGAAAGCCACCTTAGAAATATAGTTAAAAACAAAACAGCCAGGTGCAAGAAGTTTGTTAAGTAAATTATTCACATACGTCATATGTGTCAACAAGAGCCAGAAAGTTGGTGGGGAATGCCAAGGCATATGAAGTGAATGCTGCTAGCTCACTTTGATTGGTCTCACCAAATATGCCATGTAATGATTTCGACCGCTGAAAGACATACAGAAGACAAAATAAAGATTAGCAGAAAAAAAACAATCAAGATTCTTAACACCAACACTATAGGAGTCACTCAAAGTGGTGAAAAAAGCAATTATTCCCACCCATTCAGCCATGATCACTAGTTACATACTCTAAACTTATTCAAAATAAATTGCAGCAGTCCTACCACCTTTCTGAACATCCTAAAAAATTTTCTTTCAGGGATGCTGCAATTGAAATTTCATGCCTGTCAACCTAATCAGGTGGGCTGCCATTTTCTCTTGTTTAAACAATTAGTTTACAAAGTTAATTGTTATCTAATATTTTATCATGTAAGATTCCCTCCTCTTGCTTCCCATCAAATGCAGTAGTTTCAATTTAAACAGCTTACTTAACAATTTCAAGTTAGTACTCATATTCCAAACAAGTCACCTTCAATATTGTGGTAACTTACCTTGCAGATGGAGAAAAAAATTATTAGTATTTTTCTCCATATCATTGTTGTTTAAATATGAACTATTTTCTAATTTACTAATTTATGCACTACCATCAGCTTAATAAAATTAGTATACATCTCTTCTTATTTCCCCAAACTGTTTAGATTTCTCGGGATAGAAATGCCATCCAGCATTTTAGCGGCTTCCCAATGTTTCCATCCCAATCCAACTGCATCCCATCATGCTTTCAGTTCAAGTTCAGTCTAGCCATTATGGTCCAAACTCTATATTTCATGGATCACAAAAATAATAATTAATGAGGGAGAGCTCTACCACATGCTATTTCACATTATGGACATGATTACATAAGCACTTAAACCTTGGGCATAGTTGGTTCTCTAACAAAGGTACACTTCCTGCAAATTAAAACAAAATTGGATGCATACTAATGAATCAAATTATTACTGCTCGTGCGATAAATTCCCAATAAAGCACCTGGATTTTTCCCAGCCATGATTGAACCAGGCTAACAAAATCCTCACATGTAGTTGAGCCATCAGAACTGCAAAGAGACTTCTCCGCTATTTCATCTATATTCTGTGATCAGCAAGCATATTAGAACAGGGAAGCTGCAGCATGGCATAACTGCCAGAAAATTACATTTTAAATGCCAAAAAAAAAAAAGTGATAGAATTCCGAATGTCAAATAATTAAGATGAGCTGAAAGAGCATGAGCTGGTGGTAATTTCCAACAACAGGATCGAGTGAGCACACATACGGAAAATTATCTAGCTTCAGGGAATATAGTAAGAGAGTACCCACCTGATTCAATTTTACAACGATTTTCTTTCAGTGTGAAATTAAGAAAAAGAGGTGATGATAAAAAGAAGTACATTATATTGATGACGATCATAATTTGTATGCTCTGGCTGAGCTTATGACAATTCTCAAGTAAAAGCAAACAAAGATACCTGCAAAGTTACATACCATGTATGAACTAACAAAAGCATGGGAATGTGTTCCTCGAAGCGGTATGCCAAACAGCTTCCCAGCAGCAACATTGCTGTCAATACAAAATTAGAAAGTACATTATACTAGTATACATTCAAGTTGTCAAGAGAAGAGACTTAAGAATTGACTCAGAGTACAGAGGTTGCTTCCAGGAAGAGCCTGGATTGAATTTAAAAAGTAAGTGGTGTACATAAGTTACCAGAGTAACAATGAAAAACTAAAGTGAAGGAGCATTTAGAGATAAATTCATTAGGAAAAACGCCTCAGCCTATGTATAAGTGTTAGCTAAAATTGCACAGAGTCTGTTACAGTAAAGTTTACCATTTCTTTTCATGTGCAATGTACAATATGCAAGGCCCTTCTTATCGGCAAGGATGACTGGACCATTTCTTACTGGAGAACACAAAGACCACAACATACTCTGGATGATTAATACAAATTACTTTTTTTTTATCTAGGTATCAATATACTAGGTAGGAGGGCAAAGCTAAAATACCTAATATCAGAGCCTTGCAAGTATTAATGCTCATGCTATGTAGTCCACACATTTATTACTGATGCAGTATGCTTTTAAGACCATTAATAATCAGAAAAGATAGAGAAGTGATCATTCATCAACAAAATATGTAAGAAGAGCAATGATGCTTGTGACACAACATCTATATCTTAAAAGGAAAACAAGATACCTTGTTGCATCAAATCCACCCATATAGCAGTACTTGGATGCTCCTATTCCACCATCAGGCCCCTAAGATTTAAAATGGAGGAAAAGCTAACTTTTCATGATAGAAGACAGGAAACAGTCATAAAAGAAATTGCCAGAATAACTCCCAACCTGAGCTCGTCGAAGCCCAAATTCAAGTAAAATTTTTGATTTTCCTGCAACAAATCTGTGCCTTGCCGCATTCGTAGTCACTAGTGATGCATAGTTTATAAGGTTCACAAATGGGGTTTCAAGCAATTGTACAACCTAAGGACAGAAATTTACAAGTATCAAAGTAAGAAGTAATTATTCAGATAAGTATATAAAAAATTCAGGGAAACAAAAAAGATTAAATAATTGAGACATTTGAATAGGAGAACATTTAAGCAAACATAAGAGGAACCACACTCACAGCAATTGGCCCTTCAACTCGCAGCAGGGGAACCTTCGGAAAAACTACTGACCCTTCTGAAATGGCATACACTTCAACATCAGAACAGTCCACTTCTCTTAGATAATCAAAAAATCCATCCTGCAGAAATACAGATAGGCATCAGACAGAAATTCTGCTAGTCCTGGTTTACCAATGCAACAAATCATGCATTTGTGGGTCTACAGAAGATTACAGTATTGCAAACATGACACAACTTTTGAGCATGTCAACCTTTTGGCTCTACATTCTTCAATAGTATCTATGATATAAGCACATCTGAGAACATTAATAAGAACTAGTTCCCAGGTTAATAAGAGCTCTGGTCAATCATCCCATGCCCTTTTATTCTGGGCCAGTTGGAGGGAGCATTTTCTGAATCCCTTAGCGTACCATGGAAGAGTTGGGGAACCTTGTTCATCCAACAAAAGAATATGCACGAAAGTGAGGAATGATGGTTTATGCTGGTCTGGTTTTGATATAAATTCAAGGAGGCAACCTCACGAGAACACATTAGTCTGGAAGGGCAAGCACTCTTTTTTCCACATTCCAAATTGCACTTTTCAAGAAAGGAGAGGAAGCTCCCATCACCATTTCCTCATATAAGAAATCCTGCTGATTCATGTTTCACATGCTCTTTTTCCTTAGCAAAGCCCCGAGTTGCACTACTTGGCATCCAATTGAAAATGCACTTCCAGGGAATGCTTAATTACATGGCTCTCCTGCAATTCAGCTGATGATGCGATGTTTAAAAAACTAGACATTATCCTTGAAAATTTGTCTATAATTATGTATTATTCCAATGTTTGGGAAAAGAGTGATGAGATCAGGACATTCGCTGAGTTATGTGCTTATTTGATCCACATATTAAAGAAAAAAACTAGTTTTGGGATTCACTCACTTGAGCATGGCAATAATGTCCTACAAAAAAGAAAAGATTTAAAAGAGAAAAGGACTATGCAGCTTGATAGATGTGGCTATGTTTTTAGCCAACTTACTGTGGGACACACGAACTGGAGCAGATTAGGGAACCTCTAGCATGTCCCATCACAAGAGAACTCTTCAGCAACTTTTGGGAACAAACACAAACACAGACACTATGCTTTTGTCCTTATGACCAAAACCATTGACTTTGGAAAAAAAAAATGCATCCTCATGTATATCTCTCACATCCTTAAAGAGTCCAACAGCTACTCACAAACAACTGTCAAATTTAAAAGAGCATCTAACTCAACTGAATGCCAAGTAAAACTGACCAATGGAATTCTAAATGCAATAGTAAATTGTTACCTCCACAACCACATGACCATATTATGAAAACCAGACAGTCAATCGATCGGCACCAAATAATTTTACCTCACATGAAGGTGGCAAGCATTGCTTGAGAAAAGAAATATCCTCCTCAGTGATTTTGAAATTGGCGATGAACCTAATGCATTCTTCCAAACCAGCAAATATGGTATACTCACCACCAAATGGATTCTTGCGAAAGAATAAATCAAACCTGAAACATATCTCAGTTCACATAAGAGAAGCTTCTACGCCCAAAAAACCAGCTTATCGGGCATGACAAAGGCAGCTTTTTTGTCATTCAGGAAATTCAGATCAGAATGACAGGCTCCAATCAAAAGCATGGAAAATTGCCAAAGTAAAGGTACTAGATGCTAGCAGTTGAAAATGCAAATCTTGCTCAGGCTAGTCTGAAGAGTAGGCGATCACTTTAAAGGGAGGCACGATACAGCGCAAGAAGTAATTCTTGCAATCTTTGATGACAGTTTGACATTATCACCTTCAGCAAGTACTTTTTCCCCATTCAGGAGTTCGGTACCCATCGTCTAGTGATTTAATTCATGCATCAATGACAAAATAAGAAAGTGGATGCATATGCGTCTGGACCAGGTGCCCAGCACAGGCTCAACTGCAAACAATCCCTCTTTCGGGCCATCCAATAGAACTTCAAATTGCGACTTACTTGACCCTTAAGTCTAGTGGGGTAATTTGTGGGACAGGAACGTACTCTCATCGTATAGGAAAAAGAAAAAGAACAGAAGCAAAAAGACTACTCATTCATAACTATACCGCACAAAACAGGAAAAAGGTGCCTAAGACAAAAAGGCCACCACAGCTTTCATGAAGCCAACGATGCAAACAAAGGGCTCCAATGACAGAGCATTAGGAATTGCAACGCCATGTCATTATGCATGGAAAACCAAATAGAAAAAAAAGCAGTGGCGCAAGCCACGCCCCATTGACTGAAAATCACCATATCAAAGCAAAAGAACAGACGATGCCCAAATGCGAAAAAGGGCACAAAAATGAACAGGAAAGACCAACAACCACCGAATTCGCAGGAACGCGAGCCTCCAAGGACGAACGACCCACATAACTCTCTCCGCCAGCCGGATTCCAAGCAGACCAATATCCAAACGGAGCCGAAAACAACCAATCACAAGACAAAAAAGGGAGGCACGACTCACACGGCGCGCTCCTGATGCTTTCCGGCTTTCCAATAGGCGTAGGCCATGGTGAACTGGTAGAGATCCGTGAGCAGGGGCGTGACCATCGGGTTCGTCGGGCCGTCGAGGACCCGACCCGAGCGGCCGCCATTCGCCGTCGCCCTCACCTCCTCTCCCATGGCCACGAATTCTCTCCACGAGCACCGAAACTCCTCTCGTGTCCACAGATTCACGCACCCACTTCCCACGGCTCCGGTCTCTCCGCACCACTCTCCCTGCCTCTCTCTCTGTGTCTGTTCAGGTACACAGATATATATACATATATATATACACACCCACGAACGTCCTGCCCAGGATCCACGTGGACGTGACGACCGGGCGGCAAGGGAAGCTGCTGGGAACGAACCGGAGAGAGAGTGTGGCGTTCAAGGTCCGCGCAGAAAGAGAGAGAGAGGGTTATATAGGTGGAGATAGAAGCATCGAAAAGCTTGGAGAGGACAGGGAGAGAGGACGAGGAGGACGATTGTCGATTGTTCTCCTGAAAAATAAAAAATAAAAATAAAAATGATGCTTCAAACGTGTTTTTGGAATTATACGGTAATTATCAGCTTGTCGTATATCGATATTTCTTTGGCAGTAATTTGATTTTACTATGGCAATTTTGTTTACCCTTCTTGATCAAATGAGGAGAGAAAAAAAGTTGTGATTGGGGTTGGAGGTGGATTTTTCTTTTTGCTAAAAAAGGAATCTTCAGATTATGGAAATGAGAGGTGAATTTCTTGGGCTGGAAAAAGAAAAGGCAAAAATAAAATGTGAATTTTCATGCGAAACTATCGAGAATTTATTTTATCAGATCGAACTAATGATGATAGGTAAATCATATCTTGAGGTTTTTTTATGACAGCATTAAAGGGTAAATCTTGTTTTGAATAATTTTCTTGAATGTCATGAACAATACCATTTATTTTATTCAACATCGAATATATTTGATTGCATTGAAGAAAGTATCTTTTAATAACAAATCTCATGAATATTATCCATTTTGTAAACGCATTGTTAAGTTGAGTGATCTCAGATATGCGATATTAAAATGAGATGTTAATTTCGAATGAAATGAGATGTGCTATATTTCAGATAAGTTTTATTTTGGGTTGAATATTTAAGACAAGTTGATTTCAAAAGGAAAAAATAAATAAATGAGATGTAAGTAATATATGCTTCAAATAAGTCATAACTTTATTTCTTAATTTTTGGAACTAAATAGACTTACAATTTATTTTATTCCTTGTAAAATAATTGTCTTAAAGTTTTGCTAAATTAAAGTAACTATATTATTATTTCATTCTTAATTAAATAATTATCATCACATTAAAAATATATCTTTTTAGAGAATTGTATCATTCGTGAGTATATTTTATTTTTAGTTGGATAAATTTTGTCAACCGATATCATTGATTTCATTGTTAGACAAATAAATTTCATCAAATTGTATAAAACTCATAAATCTAAGTTACTTACTATTTATCTTCCTCATTTTGAAATAAATCTTAATAAGATATATTGGGTAGGGTTGAGCATCGATCATGGTGACCCTAGATTGATCTTGGATTGGTCCAACCCAACTAGTTCTAGTCCATTTCCTTGGGGAATTGTGTTGGACCCTAGTCCTAGGGCTGCCGAACCTATATTATACAATTTAATCCTTGGTCTTGAGAATGTAAGGTTGATCCAACTTGGACCAACACGATAAATATATAATTTAAAGTGCCCAACGCCTCTTGCTTTTTCATCGCATTTATAACTCGGTCCAACTCGAACCAACTTTGTGCGTGTCTATATATTTATGTATAATTCATGGTTTATATTATGTGTTTTGAACATTTTATTGTTTAATTTTAATTCATGTGTTTGTCTTTTTTGGTTTATTGCTTTTGGCAAGTGGAGATATTTGTTAAGGTCCTATCTTAGTTTCTACTTGATTTGTACCGTTATTCATTGTTTGGTTGTTTAATATCACATCGTCGATGAATATGTAATTTTTATATCCTCTTATCCATTGTTTGGTGATTACAGTAATAAAGTAGGATATATTCACACACACACACACACACACACACACACACACACACACACACACACACATACACACACATATATATATATGTATTGTTTAGTATAAATGGCACATTAATATACATGAATTATAAATTTTACAAATAGATATGATAAAAATCTCTTGCAACATTCTTGTCTATATTATTTTTATTTTTATTATTTTATTTTTATTAAATATTCTCTAATAAATTTTTATTAAATAGAAATGTACTAATATACCTAAAATATGTAATAAATATATATATTTTTTATTGAGTTTATATTATAAGATAGAATTAAATTCGAATATATAAATAAAAATAAGATTAAATTAAAAGACAAATTGTTAATTTTTGTTATTTTGAATTTCTTATATTAGAATTCAAATATTATTTATACTGATTTATAATTTTAGATTTGTTAATTTAAGAAGCATGTTTTTGTGAAAAATAACTTTTCTATTATGAAATTAGAAATCCTATCCACCTTTATCCCACATCCTCGTGAGATAATTTTATCCGGCAAATATCCTCCTTATATCTGACTTTATCTTGTCTTGAACATACACCAAACACAAGATATGATAAAAAAACCAATTATTTAAAAAAAAACCATTCAATCAAATTGAATTTCAATAAATGTCAATTTAACTTACATTAATCACATATATAATTTTTTTTCAAATTTAAAATCAATGAAAAAACTCGAAAGAGATAAATTTTTGGGAAGGACAATAGATACTTATTTCGAAATAATTTAAGAAAACATTTGAAGATGCTTTTTTTACCCATTCTTAGATTTCAAGTTAGTAAGTGATAAAAGTTTGAAGATCTAATTACTGCACAAATTGCTAATTGGTTGAATATGAGTCAAGTGGCACAATCATACCATGTGACAATGGTAAAGATGATGTTAATGATGCGTAGCGAGCACATGAGTAAGTATTCTCTCAGCTCCGACTATATGATATTACTCTCCCGACTTTAAGATACTTTTTCAATAAATTGACCATAAATTTCAGTATCTGGCCACATGAGCTACGTCAAGAAAGTTCCCCTCTAGTTCCATCTCCTTCGTATAGCAGCCACGGATTTTCTAATAAAAAAAAGAAAAGAGGAAGAAGAACGACGTGCGTAGCTACCAGGGCATTATCATAAAGAATCTCACATCTATAATAAAAAAATTATTTAGTTTGAATCATAATTACTTTGTTGACTTGAAATCCAAAGGTTTGAGGTCAACAAGTTCATCATGATAGCACTATCGGCACATTTGAAAGTCATGAAACTTTTTCCATATTAAGTAGCAAACGTCTAAGATACGAATTAGTTAAAACGGACGTCACGACTCTCTTGGACACTCTTGGAATAAAAAATTTCTACATCAGTTTTGTCCATACCACGTAAGACGCCAATGTCCTCATCATCAATTTTCAGCTAAAATTGGTTGGACGTACTTTCTTGACAAATTGTTAAAAGGTTAAAGGATTAAATTGATCAAACCGAAAAGTTTAAAACTGAATTGACATAAATACAATTAATTTAGGACTTTTTTGACAATTTTCTTGATTTATAACCGTAAAAAAGGGATGTCACACTAGCTGTTTTGCTGCATTGGAAGAATAGGGCTTGTGCTTCTTGAAGCCACCAGAAGTGAAGTGCAAAGTAGTCGCAGGCCGCTTGCCAAGAGATTGCCAAGGGACTGGCCCGCATGATCCGCTCTAGTTGTTGCCCTCATCGAACGAGCATTGTTTCTGCTTTGTCCCGCTTCTTTGTATCCTTCCATGGATAAAACAAACGCAGCGCAGGATCGCGCCGCATATTCTTCGGCCATGAATGTAAAATTGATCTCCTCAAAGGAGGTCATGGGGACATGGCGCGTCGGATTGATTCGACCTCGCAGTTCATTAAACTCATTTCCTGTATATGATGATGAACTCTAGCGTTTGTCTCTTCGTGCAGTCCAAAGGAGTCACCTAGACAAGCCTTGTCTCAGCACATAATCACGCCATTTTCTTTTGACAAGGACGTCACAAATAATTATTCAGTGATGGCGACGATAGATGGTGACAACGACAATAACATAGTATCATCAAGCACATTGATCAACAGATGAATATGCTGAGCTCTAATTAGTTTAAGAACCAGCTCGACCAACATGGTATGCATGCGCTAAATGCATTGGTGAGCGCTAGGCCGCAGCGGTTTTGAAGTTGAACTACAATTGCCATACAGTATTAAACCTTTCCCAAGTGCCACTTTTAAAAAATGACAAGCTGAATTATCAAATAGCTAGTGTTTTGATAAATAATTCCATCTTGCTGTTTGTCAATTTCAAGCGGTAAGCATCAGTAAGGCCCCTCCGAAAAGGCCAAACTTCAACCATGTTAACTATAATTTCAGATTGACCCCAAAAGAAAACACATAGTCGCCTATGAAGTATGAAGTTCCCTAAAGGTCACTTCAGATTGACCCCACATAAGCCAAGGAACAATTTCCTTGTTATTGCACAATTATAAACAAAACATGGGTCACATGTGAGTCAATGCCAGTTCAGATTAAAGAACACAGCAACTTCCATCCTAGACAGATGGAATTTCTTGGAAATTGGGTCTTGACGCAATGTCAAAATGTCGTTGTGGGTCAATTGTATTTCGAGTACCAAGATCATTCCTCCAGAGTAACCACAGAATCTTCCCATAAATTACATAAGTGTCACTGAACAGTGTATGCTAACTTTAGAAAATAGAGATAGATGATCTCTATCACCCAAAAAAAAAAAAAGGAAGAAAAAAGAACACTAAGTTACTTGACTCAAAAGATAAAAACTGCTCAGGCCCAACCCATTATTTATTTTATGGACAGTCTCATATGTGGAGGGCCAATTCCCTCTCAACCATGACTCCACTTAGCTCCCTCAGGAAATTGATGGAAGCTTGCAAAGTCTGTTCCTCACCAAATTCAAGAGCAGCTAATTTGAAAAGTCATCCCTTTCCTTCTTTTGACTTCACCGTCTAAGAGAATTTCAAACACACCGTCAAAGACGCAGTGACAAGATAATGAGGAAAACCAGAGTCTCAGCCTGAGACCAAAACGAGTAGAATAGAGAAATCTAAAATTAGGCATGGCGTGTAAGAAGCGAAAGGTTTTGCTTCGAGAAGGTCTAATCACACACCTTAAGGACGATCCCTACCGGCTGCGGATGACTCTAGCAATCCACCTTTCCTATTTGACGTTAGCGAAGCCAAGGGAAGAGGGTGCACGGCTGTTTCATCCATCTCAAGTCCTTTTCAAACAGCGTGAGAGATGAATTAATATGCCGGAGTGTAATGCTGGCATTAGTGTATTTTATAAATGTTAGAAAAAACTGAGACAAATCATCACAAAGTACCAATTTTGCTCAAAGAGTATGGAGGTTTCATATTCACACCGAATGGATCTGCATCAGATTGGCCAATAATTGAAGGTTGATGCTGGCCATGTGGAGCCACATCTTCCCGATTAATATCCTTCAAAATGCAGCAAGGAAAATTGGTAATCGCTTATTTACTCGACTTAATAAGCCATCTTCATAGAGAAGATACTTAACTTACCCCAGAAATCGATTGCTTGATTTGAAATGGTACAGGATGTGTTTGGATGGAGGATTCCAATCCAAAAGAAATTTCTGAGTTCATCATATTTGACATGGAAGGCTCGCTTGGAACAGCACGATCATTGGGTAGACCAAACACATTTTCTGTTGAGGTTTCATTGTTGACTGGAAAAGTAGGTGCCATGTTCATATGCAGGGGCGCATTTTCCTCATCAAAGCCTATTCTCATCTGGGGAAGTTGAATGGGCTGCCCGACCCCAGGTAAGCACATTGGATGCAAACTTAATCCGTTCCTTATCGATAACATCTGAAACGAGCAACACAAAATGAGCTCATTAGACAAGAACCAATTCTCACGTCTATAGTCACTCATACCAAACTGTTGAAATTGCAGTAGTTGTTAGTCCTGGAAATTTTCAGACTAATGGCAAAAACACACATGAAGAAATAAAGAAAGGGAAAATAACCACACGGTCCACATTGCGAACAAGATCAACATCAAACCATTGAAATAAATCTAAACACGCCTAAATTGCGGATCAAGTGCATGATTTAGATCAAATTGTGGTATGGTGAGCATGACATGGATGACCACAATCTGAGATGCATAACCTTCCAAACAACATTCACTAAACCTATGTACATCAGCTGCTAACAGACTTAGGTAAACTAGTAAACAAATTCTCTTCTCCTCCCACATACTAATAAAATAATCTCCACATAGATTCTCATCATCAAACTTCATAGCAGCTGTTAGTAAATCACCTAGTCTGAGTGTCACCATTTTGCCACACTTCCATAATGCAAGCATATTTGCGATCCTGTGATGAACTCAAATATCTTCTAAGGTTGACGTTTTACTTGCCTCAAGAGTATGGTCATTTGTCTAGAATATAAACAGCAAACAGTAACCTTTTTACTTCCCCGAGAATTTAAAATGTTATTCATATTCTTAAAAAAATTATGAAAAAAATTATCTATTGTGGAAGTTTCAAATGTTTAAGTTCGAAAAAATCAAAGCACATGCCCCATGAGATTTGGGAAAAGCAAAAAGGAAAATGTAAAAGTCACTCCAAAACATATTAATTGGCACTATGGAATCTTATATATGCCTTAGTTTGATGTTTATTATTACACTTAGGATAATGAAAAAGAGTTGCTTGAGTCTATGCATCTCCTCTTCTTCTCTTCCAATAATTATGAACACGGGTATAGCCTTCCTTAAATTCATTTCGTCTCTCCTCAACAAGGCTCAAACATTTTTTCTTGAAGTTTTGGGTCATAAAAACAGTTCCATTTGCTTTCCCCTCCAAGAATTTATGTCCTCTTATAATCTATTAACTTCTTTCCTGAACAAAAATAGTAGATTTAAGTCAAACAGTGAAAGAGGTACAATGTACTATAATCACTTGCACATTCTTCACTTGACATAGCAAAGGCCTTGGCTCGCCCTTCTCTTGCTGGGCTTTTTCTTTTACGGTAATGATCATGCAAGATTATCCCAAAGTAACTTATCAATATATCTCAACAAATTCCTCCACCCTTCCACACATATTCTCACTAAACTCTAAGTTCCTTTATTTGTCTATTTGTCTCTCTTTTTATCATTCAGCAACGCACTTTTAGATGACTTTTGCAATTTGCTTCCACATCTACAATATTTTGATATTGGTACGGTCACTTGATTTCATCAACAAAATTAGCTGTCGTATACTATATCAGGGAATTTTCAAAATCATTCTCAAAATTTCACTTAGCTATACTTTTTAGTTTTGAAACTCACACTTTGCAACATCTAGTTCCAAAACCCTGCACTTCACCCCCAGGCTTTACACTCTATAGTTTCTAGTTTTCCTGAAGTCATTAGATTCCAAGTAGTTAAGCATGTAGATTTGTCGAAATTTAGCTATACCTTTTAGTTTTGAAAGTTACACTTTGCACCATCTAGTTCCAAAACCCTGCACTTCGCACCCTAACATAAAAAATAAAATCAAGCATTGCACCCTCTAGTTTCTAGTTTTCCGGAAGGCATAAGATTCCAAGGGGTTAAGTGTGAAGAAGAACTTCAAAATTTCATGGTGCAAAGTGCATTGTGCAAAGAGGGTGCGATTTTAGATTGGCGAACTTAAAAATTGATTCTGATACTCATTCCATTACCATGCATGAAAGGGTTAGCTTTTTCAAAAAGTTGAAGTACTTCACTAAATGTTTGATTTAGATGCAAAGAAGAAAAAATCACAAATTCATAATGCACCAAGCATAGTGTCAATACTGTCCCTATGGATACAGATTAAGTATTATTAACCAGTCCATTACATCTTGGGTACACTCAATCTTTTCTCCTATATTTGGCCCCAAGTCCCCATTATCCATCCCTGCAGATACAATCAACCATCTCCAATGTGACATACTTGATCACCTACCTTGAATTTGTTATTCAACATAACCTTCATCACAATCAACTGTCTCCAATTTTTGAGGTATAAGCAAATTCTGTTAGAGCATATTAATCACATACCTTGCTAGAGTGAATGAAAAGATAAATGAACAGCTAAAATAAATTAATCTTTTTTCCCTCTCATAAACATTATTTCAGTGTAGTGAGATAAACTTGCACCGATAGAAGAAACGAAGCATTGTTATTTCTGTTGATGCCTTACATGAAGCTTGAGAGAATATTCACATATAAGGTGGCATGGCAAGATTATTTTCACTGATACTGCAAAAATCAGCAGATACAGAAACAATATATACTGTCTTTGAGGTATCAGCAGTAATCCTCCCACTAGTGAGACAGTCCTCTTAGCAGCCAATACAAAGCATGGAGAAAGGCAGAGCGACTGTATGATAAAGGACACCTGACACTTCTATTTAACCCTATCTCTATCAATTGATCATACTACATATTAATTAATACTTCATATGAGCATAACCGTGACATTGACATTGGCCATCACATCCTCACCACTTTCAGAAACGTGTAAAGAGAAAAGTTTCTCCGGCCCATGCTCAATCTTACATAAGGAATATTTTCAGTAGAAGGCTTGAGTCTAAACCCTTAATAGTCAGCTTTTATGGAAGGAATAAGCAATCATTGCATTTTCTGCTGGTGGAAAGCCTCTCATCCAAGAAAGAATCCTGGGGCATCTTGTTGGAAAGTTTACACCTTTTCTCAAGCACAGCATGAGCATCAGCATTGACTAACATGGTCGCCCTTGTCACTAACTCCTCATCCATGTTTTATTTCTTATTGATCGTTCAGTCAATATAAAAGATTGTGATCTATTTTTGCTTAAGCACACACTAGTAACAGAAACTTGTATTTACATACAACCCAATCTCATTAGGAAAGCACAAAGAACAATGTAAACCACCAGCACTTCAAACAAGTCAAAATGCATCGAAAAGCCAAAACAATTGCAGGGCTTACAAGGATTATCATGACATGACAATACAAACTGCATATAATTAACAGCTAGCATTGCAATATTTGGGACAAGGCAAGAACCTGAACTTGTAGCTGGAGCTGCTTAAGGTACTCAATAGCTTCATCCAACATTGATGCTTTGTCAGTCTATCATCAATGAGAAACGAAAAAAAATCATACAGCCTCATCAAATAAAAGGTAACAAAGCTTCTGCAACAAGTTAAATTAGCTGTCCTTACTAAAGTGTCTAAAATGTATTTACCTTGTTAGAATTAGGAATTAGACTTTGCAAGGCTTTCATTTTCTCATTGATCCTGCTCCTCCTCCTCTGCAACACAACCGTCATGCATAAGGACTCAACCATTAGCATGTTACATACCCGACCATAAATTAATAAAATACTACTGTAGAAGCAGTGGTGGTCCGGGCATGAAAGACCAACCTTTTCTGACATATTATGAACTTCAGCTGTCCTACTTCGCTTGGATGAGCTACGAAGCAGATTTGACTTGGCAGGAACTTCCTCCAGCAACGCTTCGAGTCCCTACTACATTTAACAAACATCATGAAATTGAACTTGCACATAAAAGTGAAAGAACAACAAAAACAAGCTAATATCAATCCTTTTAATCTCCTCCCGTTCAAATTTTTCCCATAAATGAAAGTTTAACTCTGGCTAATCTCATAACTTCAGCCAGAGTCAAAGTTTCCACTTCAGATCAAGCCCAATATATACTGCAATCTCTTCTCTTAAAAACAACAATCATACTCAAAAAATTGGAAGAAATAATCCCATATCCGGGCCGCTCGAAATTACCTCTCCTTGCCATCTAAGACAGTTTCATACCAAAGGACATTAGCATTGTTTTAGCCCACTAGAGATAAGATTAATCACTTTTTCTCCACAGGTCGTACGGAATCCAATCTACAACGACAAATCTCCGTAAAATACCACCACTTTCTCAGCAACAAAACAGCAAACACCCGACAAACAAGACAAAAGCAAGAACAGAGAAACACACGCTCACCTCGCTTTCGCAGTCGTAATCATCAGCTTCATTCTCGCTGGCCCCGACGGAAGAGGAAGCCGCGGCGGCAGCGACCGCGCTCACCGTCGCATTACCCGCGAGCGACCCGCCACCCGAAGCAGAGGCAGAGAAGTTGTCGACCCCGACAGACGAGATCCCACCGCCGCCCGGGCGGCCGGGATCCTCCGCCCTCCCGCCACGGCCGCCGCCCGAACGCTGGAGGACCTGGCGGAGGAAGAGCGAGATTTCGTCGGGCTGCTGCAGCTGCTGGGGAGGCGCCGCCGCCGCGGCGTAGGAGGAACATGTGGCCGCCTCCCTCTCCCGCATACCACCACCATCGCCCATAATGCCGACCCCTCCTCTCTCTGTCTCTCTGTCTCTCTCTGTCTCTGTGGGTCTGCGCCTTTCGCACTAACAATCTCAAAGCCTGCAACACCAGCAGAAGGGTAGAGAGAGAGAGAGAGTAAATGGGTGGGGGTGTGCAGAGAAAATTTAATGGCGCTTTTGCCTTTCTCGGTTATCGTTGCTTTTCTGTTGCATTTGCTTTTGTCTACGCAGAGCAGGAGAGATAGAGAGAGAAAGTACTCACGTACTTGCGAGCAGAGAAGAGGAGAGAGAAAGAGACAGAGAAGATGACGGAGTTTTCCATTTTTCCATTTTTGTTTTTTCTTATTTTTGCTTTTTTCAAAGATTGTGGGCGGAGCTGGGAGAAGCGGGCGTGGGAGTTGGTTTCGGGGCGGTGAGCACGCGGGGCGAGGGAACAGCACGCGCCGCCGATCGGCGCGTCCAGGGAGCGGCGATTGGTCCGTCGGGCGCTCCGAGGTGACGGGCCGTGAGGTTAGCCGCTCGCGGCACGTGACGGTCACTAGAACCCGTTTTTTTTTTTTTTTTTTTTTTGGGGGGGGCGCGGGCGGATTGGATAGTATAAAACCTCGGATTAAGGGGAATTTTTTTTTGTAATTTAATTTTAATTTAATTAACTGCGGTTAAGATTCTCTGTCCGTACTCGGGGCTTGATGTTGGATTCTTGTAAATTATTTGGGATTTAGACAGAATTCCGTACGTACCCGGATAATATTTTTGCGCCAACATCCACTTCAATTGAAATGTCGCTCATCCCCCATGCTCGTTTTATTTTTTTTTTTTTTTTGCGAAATTGTATTTTATATATATATATATATGTATATGAGATAACGGTACTCAATAATTCAATATAGATCAGAAAAAAAGGAAATCTATAAGAAAAATCCATTCGTGATCTTGATAATATAGATTTCTCATATTATGATTAGATATATGTCACTTGTCATTTAAAATATTTAATTAAAAAAGGAGGATGACTTTGCATGCATATCATGGATTAGATAGAGAGTTTGGGATTGCCTTGTGTCATTGAAATGGTATCTAACTTTGTTTAGAAGAAATTTTAGGTGGGTACATCAAATAGTGTATAACATTTCTAACAAATTTTCCTTTTCAACTATCTATTTATAGAATTGCCCATTTTCTTTTAAATCCCAAATGTTTAATCTAATCAACAATTTTCCCTGCTCGCTCACAAAATAATAACAAGATAAAAATAGACACAGTCAATGTTTCTAATAACTTCCCACTTCCAGTTGCTTCGTCACATACCCATTCACTTTCAATCGCAACTCCCCTTACTATTTAAAAATCCTTTAATTTGAAAACTTTCTAATTGCTATCCGAGTCCTTCCATTCCTAGAATTTCAAACTGGACCGGACATCTATTTCTCTCTCCCGAAATTGTCCTCATCGCTTCTCCAGCCCCCTACCCCAAGTAAGTCGTTAATCCCATAACGAAGGAGGGGCAATTTAGTCTTTTCACACTGCTCGTCAAATGCAAAATTCAAGCATTTTTAAAAATCTCTTTTTCTCTCTCTCTCTACATGGAGAGAGGGGTCCTTTTGGGCTGATCTTATGGTCCAAATGCGACCGGAAAATCATGATTGTCCCTACGCACGAATCATCCTATCATTTCAAAAAGAATTCGGTCAGAGGATCAGCCCGGTCGCTATCACCATCCCCCATCGCTTTCCAACCTCCCCCAAGACCACCCCCCTAAAACGTCCGTTTCCTCACAAATGACGTTCTTACATACCTGTTTTCTCTCAGCTTCACGCCATGAGCAAGTATCGTAGCAATCCTCTTTCGAAAGGGGCACGTAACCCCAATCCACACGCATCGTCTCACGTCGATGACAGATCGGGTGGGTCCCACGCACCACCCCGGAAAAGGCGTGGTTCCACACATCAGTTACGCAATGGATACGTACATTGTAAGTGTAAGTGAACTGATCCTATCGTCGAGTCGATACTTCTCATCAATATAATGAAAAACCTTGAAATGATACATTTGTGATAAATTTAGAAAAGTTAAGAATTTGCTCTCCATTAATTTTAATTAAATTTTACCATCGAATTACTGAATTGAATGACATGTGACGACTAGCGATTATATTAGTTTGGGTTTTACTAGTTTGTAGCATTTTGCAATATTAATTTAATTTAACGAAGAATAAATTGATAAAAAAATTAATTTTAGGTAAAAAACTTATCATTAGTATATTGATTTATCATGATCGTTTGATCCGGCGAACCGGGCTCGCGAAAATCAAGCGATCAAGTAACTTGGTGAGCAAGCTTGATGCGATGGATTCTAGCTAGGGCTTAAGTACTTTTCGTTACGATCGGCCAAGCTTTTCTCCTTCTCCTTCATTTTTCCTTTCCCGATGCCCGATACCGTTGGGTCAACCCTCGTTGCATCACCGCTCCCACGGCGTGGCGGCACGCCATTGGTGGGAAGGATCTTTTATCCGGGCCCACGTCAATAATACCCTACAGGCGGGACCACCGGAGCATCCGCGTCAACATCGATCCGGAGCGTCAGTCTCTCTCTCTCTCTCTCTCCCGATCACGCAGGGGGAAAATGAATGAGGTGGAGGGGATCGCATCAGGAAAGAGCACGGCGAAATTAATGTGGATAGGATGATTTCGTTACGTCGCCTCGAGATGTACACCCCCACTAATTTCTCATCCAACGGCTGGAAATGCTCTCTCTCTCTCTCTCTCTCTCTCGAGAGAGAAGAGAGAGAGAGAGTTCTCTATTATTATAGGCCGGTTGCGAAATAAATTGAGGAATATGGTATGTCTAATTTTACTAGTACTTCGACCCAAAAAGAAAAAAATATAACTAGTATGAAGTATAAAAATGAATGAGGTCTATGGATGAAATGTCGTGCAACATTCGATTAGTGAGCTAATCTCACTAATCTAAATAGTGTAAATTTAATAAGGGCTAATACCATATGAAACACCATAAACTAGTAAATTCGTGCTATAATTATTCAAAGCTAATTTTTGTGTTGCAACAACCCCAAAAATGATACATTTGTGCCAGTGAATGTGGCACGGGTGCGCACTCATTTGGGATAAATGTGACATAAATATACAAATTTAGAAGTTTTTATAATACAAAAATTAGTAATTTGGGGTAAATGCATCATGAGTAAGGGTGTAAAAAAAGCCTGTGTTGACCTGATCCAACGCGGCCCTAACATTTAAGGTGTTTTGGGGCTGGGCCTTAGTCTTCTTCAAGGAATAGTGATTTTTAGATGTTGGTATTAATAGGGGTGGGGTAGGGTCAAGTTGGCCAACACAGGCTTTTTTGACACCCTAGTAGTTTTGAATAAATTTTCGATTTTGCCCCTTCAACTGAACAATTTTATGATATATGGGTTCGACCTAACTTGACATGTTCCCTTGTATTATATGATGTTTGGTTCTCGAGCAGTTTGAGTCGGGTCAATCTCATCCTTTTAAGGTTTCGGGTTGGGTTGGGTATCATGAAAACCTAACCTGACCCAACCCCATGACACCCCTGGTCACGAGTGTATCAATTTAGGATTTTTAGTGGTATTAATCCATTTAATATATACAATTTATCTTATGATATGTTTGTCTTGTGGAAAATAAATAATTTGAAAATCATTTTCCAAAAAATCGATTGATTATATCACTTAGAAAAATTAGTTAATAGAAAATATTTTTATTATCAACAACAAATTATACCTAAATACCTTTTGTTCATTAATTCTTACAAGGGATACGAATGATTATCTTTAGGAAAACGATTTTCAAATTATTAATTTTTTGTCAAACAAATGTACTCTTAATTTAAAAAAATGTAATTTAATCCGTGAATGAGTTTAACTCGCATAGTGCATATCTATTGTTGAATTTATGGTTAAATTCATTTTCTTAATGGGTGCGTGCATGTATATATAAATATATATTTTCCAGAGACAGTGGGACCTGTGGACAGGTCTTATTGTCGGAGCTCATAATGAGATGCTGAGTATGCTTGGAGGATGCAATGTTGTGATTTTGCTTTCCTGGTTCGCTGAACTAGAACTAGGCCATCCAATTCCCTTGCTTTTTGTATTCGTCTTTCGACTCCTAATTTGTCCTGGTGCTGGTTCTTTCAAGTGATGGGCTTCCTCTTCTCTGGCAATCTAATTGCTGGCATGCTATGCACATGTTGATGTTTGATACTTTGAGGATGCTGGGGACCGAACCCAAACCAAATTCAAGATGGACTGGCCCTACCGCTGGGTTGACCTTCCCCAGAGAACGTTTCCCAAGCTGAGTCCATGGGTGGGCGTACTGCAGATTGAATGCTTAGGCAACAAGCATGGAAACTATAGGCCCCCTCTTTGAGTTTCTTCCTTTGGCAATCATCATGTTGAAAGCAATTTGGAAAGGCTCCTGCATATATCGTGGATTCCACCCGTATCTGCAAGACGAGTATTTAAACCCTTCGAATCAAACTCAGTAGCTGTGTGGAGATCGTTTATTCACTTGTGCCACAACATAATTCATGAGAATGAATGAAATTCTTACATATTGACATCGTCTTTGTATGTTTCATAGATCTATCAGAGTTGGAAATTGGTGTTACTATTCCATTGCTGCTGGTTAATCCAACTCATCTTCCTTTGGAGATAAGTGGGAACTCGAGTTACTTTAAGAGTTGATTGTCCTAATATATTTTTTTTGTTCACTTCAGAATTTACACTAAAAGCCTTATACTTCGGGGTGAAAATCGGCAAATGACATCCTTTCTGCATTTTGATGCACCACTATGCTACTGGCACCCTCATGGCTAAAAAGGGGAGCTTGGTGACTATTACTGCATGGCTGCCAAATCAGTTGGTCTTCCTTGTCTCGATTATAAACACGTTCTACTTGCATATACATCAATGGCAAAAAGGTTGTCCATGCTTCGGATATGCTGCCAAAACGCCACAGCCTATGAACTGGAGCTCTCTGAGTTGCTTAATGCAGTTAGACATATTGGCTTTTGCATGTGGACATGCCATCTTTGTTCCAGTTTTATCTTATGTATTGACTGAAGCTAGATTGTTATTTGTTGATAACATAATTATTCAATATATCGAACTGCTGTATCTGTCGTTCTGATAGTGATGTTTTGTAATTTTAGTACTGCAAGTTGAAGACTTCTACTTGCAGATTGAGAGTTCCAGTTTCTTCTAAAAATCCTACATGCCTAGATGGGTTGCAACCCAATGTTTATATTTTGCTAGCAGGCAGCTTATGAGTACGATGAAAAGATGCTTGAGAAGATGTTTAGACGCACGTATGCATCTTACGTTGCAGCTACACCTTACACCGTCTTTACTGACTCCCAGCCATTCTTGAGGTAGCTGCATCAGAAAGGCTTTAAAGTTGGAATTTTGAGCAATGCTGAATACTGATATTAGGATGTCATTCTTTCCAGCCTTGATTAAACCAGCTAGACAAACTAGTGTTAGATGACAAACGTATAACCGTGGTTTCACCGTTTGCAGTTTAGCTTTATGCCGTGATAAGCCTGAATTTATGGTCTGTTGTTCACATGAATGGTATTGTAGATTATCATTTTATCTTATAAAATATTATTTTTTGAATCTCGACATCAAGACAAGTTGATTTAGTTTGCCTAGTCAATAACAGTGGATTTTATGCTCGATCTTATTGGTCGTGTATGTCATGTACTGGTAGCTTGCTTGGGCAGGAGGTGCCATCCCTAACTTTTGTAGTCATCTCTGCAACTACCGTCTTAAGGGACCTTTTTCTGAGCTCGGTTTCAAGGGGTATCAGAGAGGAAATTACATGGCATTTCAGTCTGGCCATTTGCATTTTGTGTTGCAATACCTTGTGCACTGATATGGCATCTCGTAAAGGCAAAACTATAATCTTGTGCACAAAAATTTTCTTTCACATTATAAAGTTCTTTAACAATAAAGTAGAGTACTAGAGACCCTGAGTATCAAAACTTGACACGCGTGAATATATAAACGTCAAAACTTTTAAAAAGTGTACTAAATCCAAAGCAATCAACACGAAAAGCCAGAATTTCTGGGTATCCTCAGAGCGAGGGAAAGTAAAAGCTTAGAAATCAGGGCCAGAAAGTGCACGAAAGTCGTCCGTACTTAGAGAAGCATGACATAACCAATGAAAAAAGTAGTTGATGGCTGTGGTGCCCTGGGGAATGGGATGAAGGCGAAAGCTTAACAGTTGAGCCCCTCTATCGGGAGGAAAGTATGGCTCGGCCTTATGTCTTGAAAGGAGTGGCTCTTTGGAGTCAGAAAATAGAAAAGGAAAACACAGTCTGATCTGGGCTTGGAGGATCTAGAATGGGCTATAGAAAACTTTTGAAGTCTTTTCCCCCATAGAGGTAGATGCATAACCAAGCCCTCGCTACAAGATAGCAAAAGCAAGACGACACATTGTGAAATGCTTGCCCTTTGATAGGCTGAAAGCCAGGCCGGACCAGTCCTTTGCCATTTAGAGCGCCGGGTGCATGAAAACAAATTTGGACAACCAATAAAGAAGGAAGGCCGCCCTAGTCACTATGGACGCATTTGCCCAATTGACAAGTTGCATGTTCATTATCCTCGATATCCCCAGTCCGATGGGCATAAGTCCCTAAGAAACAAGTATATGAAAGGTCGGCCCCTTTTCCAAGGTCAAGACATATGACATTCTGAGTTTTACTTATCTAATAATTATAATTAGACTGTGAAGTTCGATATCATTATTATTAAGTACAGAGTTCTAACGGAATAGTTTATGCCCAAGGTGCGAATGACACGAAATGAGTTTGTAAATTAATGTCGGAACGAACACAGTTAGAGACGAGTGACACTAGTTACCTACGTAGCATTGACACGGACACACCATTCACAACACGACTCACCAACACATCATTTCTCAAAAAGTAGAGAATTCTGGCACATTGAGATATGTTATATATTAAATGTATATTTTTATATATAAATGATAAATTACTATTTAAATTCACAAATAAATAAATAAATAAAAAAAATAGAATGAATTTACACAAAAAACATTAATCCGATATTTGTTAATATCATTCATTGTTTTAATTTGACAAATTCAACAATATTCCATTGTACTAATCCATAAAACTTAGAGGAAAAAAAACAAACAATCCACATTCCATTATTAAATTTAACATTTAACCATAAGCACAAAAAAAAATCCACATTTCATCATCAATTATAACAATAAGTCATTTATCTAGATTACCCATTTCTTCGAAAAAACAACAAACTTGATCTTTGACTCATCAAGGGAAAGACTTGTAACTTCAAGCACCGTAACATCTTCAAATGTGTCAAATGCATCTCCGCCAATATCGAAGAGCGGATTGGAGGAGCCAATTCAACGAAGACCGAAGAACGAAAAAATCAATCCAAGATCTAGGTATTGAAGAGGAGAGAGGACTATAGGCGGGGTAGAGGTAAGTTAGGGTTTAGGGGAGAGGCGGCAAAGGCAGCAGAGGCAATTGTTGCGGTTGGTGGGGCAGGTCACGAGAGTGGTGAAGTAACACCGGCGAGAGGAGCAATGCACGCAAGAGCCGAGAGGAGGGGGTTCAATCGTTTAAGGGAATGTCGACTGCGAGAGACTAAGAATTCTTCTTCTTTTCACTTCATTATTTTTATTATTTTTTAATTTTTTCATATATTTACATTTTGACAGCCACGTTTTGAATTTTTTAAAAATTAACCCCACGTGTGTCGGAATTCTGGATTCGCGTGTCGGGGAGAGTTGATTGCGTGTTAGATTTTCCGACACTCGTCCATCGCGTGTCGGACAACACGATACAAAAACTCCTAGAAAGTGTCGGTGCTTCTTAGCTAGTTACTAAATAGTGATACTGGGTCATGTATTGAGATTGGTCAATCCCTCAATCTTCCGTTTAGCGATTATTAGAATTATAATTTTTGTTTAGTTTTGTTGCTAATGATTCCATGACTTTAGAAATCAAATGATGCATTGTGAATGTTAATTCTAACAATTTGACATTAAGGAAATGTTCATATAAGTGATCTTTGGAATTAGACACCTAATCCCCTCTATGGCAAAAAATCTAGGGCCATTATTGACAATTCAATTATTCCAAATTTCAAGAATTAAAATGCAAATTATGCATGAAAATGGACAATTGTCTACTAATCTGGACATCTTAGCCTTCTCATGAGATAAGTGTCTATGAAGTAAGTCGAATGTCTTCAAGAATCATCACAAGTGTTAAACCACATGCAAGGATGAACCAAGGGTTCTTGATAATCATTGCACTTGGCAACCAACATGCAAGATAAAGCTAAAATAGGCTTGACATCAATATCCTTTCTCTCTCCCTCTTGGCTGAACCCCTCTTACCGTTCCACTTTAATTTTTTCTCTCAATTTTCTTCATCGAGAGCTCTCAAAGATCAAGAACTCAACTAGGTTGAGAATAGTTCATGTTGGAATTTAATCCAGGAAACACAAACTGTATGTTGTAATCAGAACATCAATATAAAGAAGATGATGACAACCTTATAAACTTACAATTTTTGGAGAAGATGAAAAATAAGATATCACTTGAAAATCACACAAAATTGGAGGTGAGGTACGGATGTCCGAATCTCCTTAAGGCGATTAGTTCCTGCCAATGGTGCTCCGCAGATTCGCGAACTATGCCTCCCAAGATACAACACCTCGAACCTGTTTGGATTAGCACTATGCAAACAGGACTCAGTCGAACCGTTCAATTGAACCGGCGCACTCAGAAGAATCGGAAGAGTAGAGTAGAATTTTTTCTTTCTAAAGAACAACTATTTGAAGCTCTATGCTCTTATCTATTTATAGAGCTTTCAAATTCATGTACAGAAGAAATACATGAATTAAATAAATACATGTATCCAAGAAGAGATTCATGAATTCAGGAGATACGTGAATCCGAGAGATTCATGAATTCAGGAGATACGTGTATCCGAGAGATTCATGAATTCCGGAGATACGTGAATCCTAGAGATTCATTAATCCAATAAATATAGATACGTGAACAGAAAAGACGTATCTTAATTTGTTTGCATTCGTTGATCCATTAACCATATATATAACAATCCCCCACATTAATGGATCAACAAAACATTTTTGACTCAAAGGAATCTGAGTATACCTGTTGAAATACACCGCATCAAGATAGGTAGCTTTCGCTTTGAACCTTCTTTAGTGAAAGCCTATCGGACTTACTTAACTAGTCGATGGACTAAGCCTTGAATCGCCGCTTGTTTGTGTAAGCCTAGACAATAAACCTCACACGGAGTATTTCCAATTCAAGATTGGTTCTCGGTTGTGTTCGTTCTTTCGGCCCCGAACCTCTCGGGATTCATGCGTGCTTTAGAAAATCTAGCCTTAAAAGATTTTCATAGAGTCGGCCAGCTCCACGCATATAGGTGCATTCCTATTAAAGATATCCTACAATATCTTACTTGAATGTTACATTCCAAGTTATAGGAATCATTAAACGCATAGCGTAACCTTAATAACGCTGTAGGAAAGCACCGTTGCATCATAGGAATAGGAGACAGTGCTCACACTAGAGTTTCCAGAATTTGCGTTGTCCTATTGAACCTAGTCCATGGGATCTCCAATCGCATAGGTTAGGTTTCCACCCCGGAATCTCTTTATTGGGTTAAGGCTCTTAAACCCATTCCCCTTGATGCGCAGTTTATTTTCTCTCTTGACAAACCTTTTGTCAGCGGATCCGCAATATTTTCCTTTGACTTTACAAAGTCTAAAGAAATGATTCCATTTGAGAGCAATTGCCTTACGGTATTGTGTCTACGACGAATGTGTCTAGACTTACCGTTATAAATCACATTATGTGCCCTTGCAATTGCCGCTTGATTATCACAAAGTATGCAAATTGCAGGCATAGGTTTTGGCCATATTGGAATATCATCTAAAAATTTTGAAGCCATTTTGCTTCTTCAAAGGCTTTATCCAAAGCAACAAACTCTGATTCCATCGTAGAGCGTGTTATTAGAGTTTTTATAGATGATTTCCATGACACTGCAGCACCTCCTAGCGTGAACACATATCCGCTAGTCGATTTCGATTCATCAGAATCTGAAATCCAGTTGGCATCACAATAACCTTCCAAAACAGCTGGATATTTGCCATATTGTAGAACATAGTCTTTTGTCCTTTTCAAATATCCTAATACTCTCATCAATGCATTCCAATGCTCGTGACCAGGGTTACTGGTATATCTACTCAGTTTGCTTACTGAGTATGCAATATCTGGTCTAGTGCAATTCATGATATACATGATGCTGCCAATTACTTGAGAGTATTCCAGTGCCCGATACTATTTCCGTGTGTTCTTTCTCAAAGTTAGGTGTGGAAGAAAAGGATTGTTTGCATCTTTAATGCCGAATCCTTTAAATCTCTCAATTACCTTTTCAATGTAATGAGATTGTGTTAAACCTAAGCCATCGGAATTCCTTAGAATTTTGATGCCGAGTATAACATCCGCTACACCTAAATCTTTCATCTCAAAGTTCTTCTTGAGAATGTTCTTGGTGATTCGATGACCTCAGTGTTATCTCCAAGAATTAGTATGTCATCGACATACAGACAAATAAGTACATATCCAACTGTTGTGGATTTAGTGTACACACATTTGTCACACTCATTGATTCTATATCCATTTTGAATCATTACCCGGTCAAATTTCTCATGCCATTGCTTAGGAGCTTGTTGAAGTCCATACAATGATTTGACAAGTCTACACACTTTTTGTTCTTGTCTTTTGACCTTGAACCCTTCCTCGGTTGTTCCATATAAATCTCCTCGTCGAGATCACCATTTAAGAATGCAGTTTTCACATCTATTTGATGTATCTGCAAATTGTATAGCGAAGCTATAGCAATTAACATCCTTACTGATGTTATTCTTGTGACAGGTGAATAAGTATCAAAGTAGTCAAGACCTTCTTTTTGTCTAAACCCTTTGGCTACAAGCCGAGCTTTGTACTTATCAATGGAACCATCGCTTTTAGTTTTTCTTGAAAATCCATTTACATCCAATTGGTTTATTTCCGGTGGAAGATCAACCAATTCCCAAGTATGGTTATTTAGGATAGAATGGATTTCATTGTCAACACATTTTTCCGAGAAAGGAGCATCTGGAGATGACATTGCCTCTTTAAATGTTTGGGGCTCGCTTCTAACATGTATGTTAGAAAATCAGGTCCGAAAGATTTTTCAATTCGAGACCTTTTACTCCTTCGAAGTTCGACTTCTTTGGTCATAACTTCATCATTCTCAGATTCTAATTCTCTAAGCCTTTTCTGAGAAAGTTCTCCTTGATTTCTTTTTGCAGGATATACATCCTCAAAAAATTCAACATCCCTTGATTCTAGGATTGTATTGACATGGATTTCCGCATTTTCAGATTTATGAACCAAAAATCTATATGCACTACTATTTTGAGCATAACCGATGAATATGCAATCCACCGTTTTTAGGTCCCAACCGAGTTTGTTTAGGAGGAGGAATTGCCACCTTGGCCAAGCACCCCCACACTTTTAGAAAATTGTAGGATGGCAACTTTCCATTCCATAACTCGTATAGAGTTTTACCTATCTTTTTGTGGGGTATTTTATTAAGAATATAATTTGCAGTTAAAACTGCCTCCCCCCACAAGTTTTGAGGTAAACATGAACTAAGAAGCATGGCGTTAGCCATCTCCTTTAGTGTCCTGTTCAATCGTTCAGCAACTCCATTGTGTTGTGGAGTATAAGGTGCAGTCGTTTGGTGAATTATTCCAAAACGAGCACAAAACTCTTTAAAATTGATTGAACCATATTCTCCTCCTCTATCGGACCTAAGCACTTTGATTCGTTTGTCAAGTTGGTTTTCAACTTCATTTTTATACTTGACAAACATGCTCATAGTCTCATCTTTGCTAGTTAGTAAATAAACATAGTAAAATCTAGTACAATCATCCACAAATGTGATGAAGTACTTCTTTCCACCTCTACTTTCTACAAATTTTAAATCACATAGATCACTATGGATTAATTGTAGAGGTTCACTTGTTCTTTCAACGGATTTGAAAGGTTTCTTGGCAAACTTAGCCTCAACACAAGTCTCACACTTGTAATTGGCATCCAACTCAAATCTTGGAATTAACCCCAAATTTGATATTCTCTTCATTGTACCATAGTTTACATGTCCTAATCTACCATGCCATAGATAAGGAGACACAACAGTATAAACTGAAGACTTTTCTTTATTAATAGCCTTTGGGTACACATAATTCGAGTTTACATCAATGACAGCCACATTGGCTTTAAACAAGTCATTACACAGGTACCCTTTCCCCACATACATCCCTCATTTCGAAAGTACAAACTTGTCAGATTCAAATACTACTTTGAAACCCTTCTTGACAAGTATGGGGCCAGAAATCAGATTTTTCCGAATCTCTCGGTACATGCGCACATTCGAGGGGCGACCTCTTTGCTAGATGTAAACTTCAGGATCACCTTTCCTCTTCCGACAATCTTTGCTGATGCAGAATTAGCCATATAAAGCTTCTCATCTTCTTCAGCCTTCTCATAAGATGAGAACATGTGTTTATCCACACAAATGTGATTTGTGGCACCTGTGTCTAGCCACCAGCCATTAGTGTTCAACACTAGAGATGCTTCGGACATTACCACAGCAGACAATCTCTCAAAATTGTCATGTTCTGTCAAATTCGATTCTTTGAGGCTGCACCATCATTCTTGCCTTTTTTCGGGCGCTTCTTGCAATCCTTAGCTCGATGGCCGAGGCTTGTTGCATATAAAACATGTCCCTTGGAATTTAAGGCTTCCTTTTGCTTGGCTTTTCCTTGAAAGGACATCTTCCTTTTCTATCTTGCTTGGATTTGGAAGATTCCACAATGTTGGCCTTTGGCTCAGAAGAAGGTTTTGCACTCCTTCTATTGTCCTCCTCTATTCTGAGGCGTAGTATGAGATCTTCAAGGCTCATCTCCTTCCGTTTGTGCTTCAAATAATTTTTGAAGTCTGACCAGCCCGGAGGTAGTTTCTCAATCATGGCCGCCACTTGGAATGATTCGCTAAGTATCATTCCCTAGCGAGATGTCACTCGAGAATTAATTGCAATTCTTGAACCCGACTCATGACACATGTGAAACTAAGTTAGTCTTTAATGTCTTTTGGCTCATTAGAACTAAACCTAGGCGAGGATTGGTCTCAAAATTCACGGCTTGTCCTAAAGATTGTGGAGATTGCTATGTTTTGGGTTGTCCTAGAATCATGAAAGTTGTGCTATGTTTGGTTATTTTTAGTGCTTGGCTTGTGATATGGTTGTCTGTGGAACGTAATACATAAATTATGTGGACGTGCATGATCGTATGGTTAAAATTAGAAGTACTGTGCCATCAAATGGTGCTAGATTTTAATCCTGAGTTTTCGATAATGCTGATTTTGAAGTGAATCATGGGTGCTCATGTGGTTTGGTGTGGAAGGCATGCTGAAATATGTGATATTGTGTGGTGACACCATTTTATAGTTCATGGCTGGATGAATGCATTCTGAATTTGGCTCATTCATGGGATATTAGTCAAGATAAGCTGCATAGATTGTGTGAAATGAACCAAAGAGATAACCATCGAACAATGAACTGATAATACCTCGAAGGAGTTGAGATGCCTAAGGAAAGTGAACCTTGGATGCCTTGGACAACGAACTGAGATACCTATAAATAGTGAACCATGGAAGTCTAGACGACGAACTGGAAGTGACTTGTGCAGACCGGACAGTGAATCAATGTAAATCCGTCAATCGAGGGAGGAAAAAGATTACATGAAAACCTAAGAAATAAGGCATGTGAGTTCATGTGCAGTTGTGTGGTTTTGTGTTCACAATGCATACTTGGATTTGTGTATATATGATCTTATATTGTCAAATTCAATTTGCATGTGCCGAGTCTAGATTTGTGTGCACTATCTTTGCTTGTCTTGGACAAATCTTATGATTGTGTGGTGGGCAGATCATGTAATGTAGAACTTAGTTATTTCTCTTGCTAGGCATCTGCTCATTCCACTGTTTTTCAAATATTTAGCATAGGCATTCCACCTATTGCATGTTACAGGGCATCCATCTACTTCAAACACATTCTCAAGGACGTGAACCTTCCTGTGCTCACCATGACATTCACGCGTTATGAAGCTACGATTTGGATAAATATAGGGTATCCAAGTGGATTCCTATTCGGTTTGTGTCATGGTTCCTTAACCATGACGGCGATCTCTTTGGACCCCTTCGGTTTGGAAACGGCAGCGATGACAACAAGTAGATAGGCGAGTCGCCGTGGGTTATGGAGTTTTTTATTTTATTTTATAGAGTGAAGTTGTCGGGTAAGGAGAACAGGCACTTTTTTGCCCCTTTCAAGCATTTGTTAATAGTCTTTTGGTGTAAAAAGAAACGGTGTGAATAGTGATAATAATGTAATAAACCATATATATAAATATGAAATGAAAGTGATAGGTGAGTCGCCGTGGGTTATGGAGTTTTTATTTTATTTTATAGAGTGAAGTTGTCGGGTAAGGAGAACAGGCACTTTTTTGCCCCTTTCAAGCGTTTGTTAATAGTCTTTTGGTGTAAAAAGAAACGGTGTGAATAGTGATAATAATGTAATAAACCATATATATAAATATGAAATGAAATGAAAGTGATATTTTATGTTACTAGCATTATAACTTGGCTTCTATTTGTGTAAATTAAAAAGAAAGAAATGAAAGAGCACGTATTAGTGAGTGATGTTCTTAGGCGTCATAGGAGAAGACATGGAATCAACAAAATATGGATCATCACCCCAGGTGCTCAACCCAGTAATGGCATACACATCCACAAGGGTTACACAAGGTTTACACTTATAGGCCTGACCGGAGGAAGAAGCAATTGATAGAGGAAGACCGAAAGCTGGCAAAGCTGCCCAAAAGCCTAGGATTAAGTCCTCCAATCAAAAGTACAAAACTCAAGGGCTCTGTCAATCTTGGCCTTCTGCCATGCCTCGTGCTTGGATGATTTGAGCCTGTTGTACTTTGTGAAAAGGACAAGATTAAAAGGGAGAAAAGACATGAGTCTTTAAGATGAAGGGATTCAGACATAATCTACTATGTGTTCCTTTTGGAACGGGAGAAGCTCTGCTGAATACAGAGGGAAGTAGCAATGCAAAAATGGGGGGACGCGTGGTGTCTGAAAGCTCGGACCAAGGATGATTTTCGAGTCGGCATCTTTGGGACAGTTCAGCAAAGATAGAAAGACGTTATCTGCAATCTTCGGCAGTTTAAGTTGGTTTAAGCGGGCCGGGAAAGCTGAAGGATCATGGTAGGACCCAAGGGAGATACCAAGAACAAAGAAGACAAGAAAAAATGAGTAAAAATTGGATCTTCGATCAACTATCAATGGCGTTGAGAAAAGACGAAAGAGAAAAGATGGTTAAATTCTTTTTATCTGTGGGAAGGAGGAATAGTGCCGTGAGATCCTAAAGATATAAGGGGCTCGGAACCCTAAGGCTTCAGATTAGGATAAAATGAAGATTTAAAACCAAAGCGACGTGTCACGGGAATCCAGAAAGACAAGCGCCAATAGCTACAAATATCGAACCAAGTTAAAAGAATTAAAATGTCTTTTAAAGTGGGGGCATTTGTTAGCACCAAAAACTGGCTCGATGGGCCAAAGGCGGATAAGGAAGTCCATCAAGCTCGATACCCTAAAAGCGGGCCTACAAGGGTTCAAGCGACACCTACCAGCAGAGGTACCAATAGTTCGGTATCGACTACCGCTCGAGAGTAAGAAGATAAGTATGGAGGTAGTTTATGAGGAGTTCGGTACCAATGATGCAGTGAATAAGATGATGCAGTTACTAGCGTGAGATCGAAGATCCTGGGCGATTTGAATTTAGATTAATTACTATCTAAGGGCAGTTATTTGTAATTCCTGGCTATAAATAGCCAAAGGAACACCATTGTTGGTTTCTCTCTCTTTTTTGGAAACAAATGAATAAACACATAAACGCTTGCTTCTTTGTTATCTTTTCTTTTACTTCGTGCATCTACTTTTGATTGCATGTTCATTTATCTTTGTTGTCTTTGTTGTCTTTATTGTCTTTTATTTATCGTAATTAGAGTAGAATTTGTCGCTTCTTTTCCAAAACAACACAGGATTCAATTTATATAAAAAAAGCTGAAGATTTTCCCCTTGATGAAAGATATTTGACCGAGTAGACATTCTCGGCCAAACACGAGTGCACTTAAATGGGTAAGATCAAGTTTAGATACTAATGTGAAAATAAGACATGAAGAATCGAGTAACTGCACCATCTTGTTTCGGGTAAGAAGTAAATGTAAGATGAGAGAGGAGGAGGACGAAAAAAGGTGGGATCTCCTATTACTTCGTTGATCTTGAGTCGGCTTCTTTTCTGCATTTGTATGTTATTATTTTCTGAATTACAGCATAATATGACTATACTAATCAAATTTCGATGCTAATTCTTACCATTAAAACGGGTAATTTTAAAAACTTATCAAGCCAAGAAAGAGCCAATCGCACCCCGTTGCTTGAGCCATTTTCCAAAAACAAAAAATATGGGAAAATATCTCAGTTTGATCACGGTACTTGGCCTCATGGAACCCAAATTTTTATATTCCTAAATTTGATCATGCAGTTAATTAGTAAAACTGCTTCTCAATGCGAGTGTTTTTCAGAAATGAATCTGTTAGGCATGAGTGTGTTTGAGAAAGCGAGAAGGAGATGATGAGGGAAAAAAAGTGACATTTCATTAGAGGCAACAAAGGATTGCGAAAACCATGCGAACGCCATGCCATCACGAACGCCATTTGATCGCATGGTATGATTACTGTGCGATTCACAAGCGAAGAAAGATTATTTTTGCGATTAACTTAATCAAACCGATTTTTTAGTCGTCATGTAACTCCGGAGGAAACACACAACATGTGATATCCTGGATCCGCCACTATACACATATTGTTCGCTTTGAACCCTACTAGGCCTTCACAATTTTGTTCCTCTGAGATTCGCCTAGAAAACGCGTATTGCAGGGGCAGAGGCACGAACGCATCACATCCCTCTCCCAAGCCAATATATTGTCCTCTTTGCAGTGCAAATGCATTGCCATCCTGCTCAAGGCTTTGTTCCCCTTTAGGTCCCCAAGGACCTATCTGCACATACATTAGTCCTCTCAGTTCTCCATCCAGAATGCATAATGTACAAGTAGAAAATCCATATGCTTATAAGCTAATTCAAAACTCCCTCCTTAGGTGATATGGGACAGGAGAAGCTCCCTCTCCCTCTCAGACGCACCGCCATCCCTCCTCCCCGTGCACCGCCGCCTGAGCTGTCACAACATGTATATAAAAAGGAGAAATTCTTTTTGCGATTAGATGAACATCTCTCTTTTTTCCTCTACTTCCTGTCTTAGCAATCTTCATTTCTCCCTCTTCGAGCTTCTCACCTTCCCCGGTGCGGAACTTCATAGTTGCTATGCTTAATAACTTCATCTCTATTTAAGCGACCTCCACCTCCCACGTCCCCACATCCCTCTCTATTCAGCATTCAGTACTCAGTTATTCACAACCCAGATGATGAAAAGCAGAAGACTTGCCACTCTCCTAATTAATCTATTCCTCTCTACCGCTGCAGCTACAACTCGTCCCTCGGTAGCCTACGGCGTGTGCTATTTTAAAGAGGGGGCCGTGTTTAAATACTAAGGGAAATCGCCCCCCGGCCGATGGTAAATCCCGTAGGTAGGCATAACTTGTGTGCCTGGGGTCGGTTTGAGTAGGTTTACTAGTTAAATAAAACCTTCTTTAGGTTTGGGTTTGGGCGATTATGTTTTGACGGTTTTTTTTTTTTTTGGGTGTTCAGATGTTTGAGTTAGTTCGTGATGGTGTGCAGATGTAAGTGTTTGCATACAATGTGAGCGCGTTCATGGCACATTAATAATATTCCGGCGATTGAAAGTGGAAGACGATCCCAGAGCTCCATATCATCGAGAGCTAGTGCTCCTTTTTTGCGCGAAAAATGTGTTTGTGAAGACTGTGCCCCACACCCTCCTTCTAAGTTCTTCGTGACGTGTGTGTATACTCTAAAAAAAATGAATCCTACTCCATCAAACCCCCAAACTTACTTTTGTTATACAGCTTTTCTAAATTCTTCTCGAGATGACATTGCTTTGCCCGGCCACATTGATGAGGTGCGGGACGCACATCTGAAGCTTCGGGAGTAGGTAAACAGAGATTCAATACAGATAGTTGAGCTCTTAAAAAGCGAAAATTGAAGACACGAAAACAAGGCCTCTTGGCCAAGCTTCATAGAGACAATACGGGGGGTTCGCGAGCCACACCGACACTCGTCCATGAACAAGCAATTCACGATCGTTGGCGTCGCTAGGCCAGATCTGGTGGCAACGATGGAGGAGGGGTGGAGGTCGAACTCGGAGAGAGGGATGACTGGATTAGGAGGTGTGCAATTGAGGAAGAGGGCCGACACCCTTGTTGTAGAGAGCAAGCTTACGGAGAGGTAAAGAGGAGGGAGATGGAGGGAAAAAAAATGCCCATATTTTCTCTTCTTCTTTGTTGGACAGCAAGCAAGAAAGTCCACGTGGACTGATTTTTTTAAAAAATAAAAATTTATATTACATTTTTATTAAAAAAACCACATAATACTTTGGCTTCTCATTGGAAGCACTTAAATAATCGTTTTTTGTCTGATTTAGTATTTAAGTAAGCTGACGAAAAGTTTGGATACCAAAGTAAGTGTCGTGCACAATTTCTGACATTTTTTGTGTCATTCTTCCTTAGATAAGGTTAGATATATCTTGTGGTCTATACATGAGAGGATGACCATGGCCCTACATATGGAGTAGAGTCAGTTCATCCACAAGTCTTGAGTGACTGACGTGCCTAGCCAGCTTACCAACGATCACAGCAACTACGAAGGCCTGCACTTGTAACTTGGTCCGTTCCTTGCTCTTCATCACTTTGGTTTTACTTAGTCTTTTGACCGGGAAGAACCATGGCGCCCTCTTCTTACCCTTTCTCCCCAGTACAGAAACTACAGGAAGAGAACATGAATATCGTTTAGATCCACTGCGATGAACAGATAAGGAAGAAGATGATTGATTGATGAAGAATGGAGGAGAGGGTACGGCGAGGGCTTTGGAGTTTTTCAAGGTCTGGGACAGAGAGCCTGCGCAACGTGACAAACATGTCCGGATCCAAGGCACAACGCCGCTGTCAGTTGACATCGCTCTTGACTGACTGCCCTTAGCCAAACTTCTTGGGATGGCACGTGGGAGGAAAAACTTGCCCAACACTGAAGTCTTCCTCACCATGAGTTTTATATCTTTTTAGACTATCACAGAATCTTTAGATGGACCCGTAATCTTGCTGTACGTCATGGCTATCAGTTTAGCAAGTTGACAGCATGCTGAAAATTCCAAATCCTTCCACGTTTGGTGCAATAAGTATTCGACACTCTTTTTCAAGTTCTTTCACTTTCAAATTTCACAAGTGGTGCCGCCAATTTGGATCGATGAAAATGGCGATGTGATAGTACATTAAAGAAAAAATTGGTTTCACGTGCCTTTACTTAAATGATGCCATGTCGACTTTTTTAAGCGAGTAAGCAATCGGAGTGACTCAAATGAAGAAACCCAAAGAAATTTAAACGAGTGATCAAAAAGTCACGGTTTCATGTGGAGCTCGGTACCCGAAATCTAGTAGGAAGGATTTTTACATGACGACGAGAGCATCATGGATTGTAACATCCACGGACATGGATATTTCCCAAGGCAGCAATGGGAAAAGTTCTGTGACTCTGAGTCTCCACCATCACTGACTTTCGAAACAAACATAAAAAAAACTGTCCCACTTGGAAAGATTGCGACCACTTGCCAACCTTTGTACAAGACGGTCAAAGAGGACGGGCAATAATTGGAGGAGAAAAAGAGTGGTGTCAGACGTTTGAGCGCATCTTCTTCTACAAACATCGCTTGCCTATCTGGTATTGTCCACTAGAGCTTCCAACTAGTGTTTCAAACTCCCATCTCAGGAGCTCAATTCAGTGAAGCCATGAAAAGTTCCAATGAAGAATCAGCAAATGATCAGGTTGGAGAGAGGAGTTACTGGAGGTGGAGCAAGCAAGATTTCTTCCCAGAAGAATCCTTCAAAAACTGGGGAACCTACAGATCCGCGCTGTCGCAGACGTGTTTCCGGCTGAAGGATCGGATCAAGGGCAGGTCGAACGATGTTGCCGAGCTCCAGGAGCTCAGGAAACGGAGCGAGAACGACATGAAACGTTGCCTGAACTGGTGGGATCTCACATGGGTCGGATTGGGAGGTCACATTGGAGCGGGCATTTTTGTGCTCACTGGCCAAGAAGCTCATACACATGCCGGACCCGCCATCGTCCTATCATACGTCGCGGCGGGTGTGTCTGCTATGCTTTCGGTCTTCTGCTACACGGAATTTGCGGTAGAAATCCCCGTGGCAGGTGGATCTTTTGCTTACTTGAGAGTTGAACTAGGAGATTTCGTTGCATTCATAGCGGCAGGGAACATACTCCTGGAAACCGTTGTTGGGACTGCAGCAGTTGCCAGGGCTTGGACTTCCTACTTCACCAACTTACTGAACCGTCCCTCCAACTCATTACGCATACACACAAGTCTTCAAAACGGTTACAATCTCCTGGACCCGATTGCCGTCGCTGTTATCGTTATTACTGCCATAATTGCAATGATCAGCACAAAGCAGGCTTCCCGCATCAATTGGGTAGCGTCTGCAATCAACACCGTGGCAATTCTTTTCATCATAATTGCAGGATTTGTTCATGCAAACCCTTCTAATTTAACACCGTTTCTGCCTTACGGGGCTAAAGGGATCTTCCAAGCAGCGGCTGTTGTATATTTTGGGTATACTGGGTTCGACACTATATCTAACATGGCTGAGGAAGCGAAGAACCCCTCGAAAGATATACCAATAGGACTGCTCGCATCAATGTCAATCATCACGGTGACATACTGCCTGATGGCTCTTGCTCTTAGCATGCTGCAGAAGTACAATGAACTAGACGAAAATGCGGCCTACTCTGTGGCTTTTGAAAGCGTGGGAATGAGGTGGGCGAAGTACCTGGTAGATCTTGGAGCTCTGAAGGGCATGACAACAGTTCTTCTCATTGGAGCGCTTGGCCAAGCACGGTACACCACTCATATCGCGCGAGCCCACATGATTCCGCCGTGGTTTGCCCTTGTCCACCCGAAAACTGGAACTCCCATCAACGCAACTCTTCTGATTACCATTACCAGTGCTCTCGTCGCCTTCTTCTCGAGCCTGGACATACTTGCAAGCTTGTTATCTGTAAGCACGCTATTCATTTTCGCGATGATGGCAGTCGCTGTTCTTGTGAGGAGGTACTACGTCCGAGGTAAAACACCCCAACAGAACCTGTCAAAGCTGGGTGCTTTCTTGCTGATAATTTTAGCTTCCTCTATAGGAACTTCAGCTTACTGGGGATTGAACCCAAATGGCTGGATTGGGTATTGCATAACTATACCACTCTGGTTCTTGGGCACTTTAGGGATTTACAAGTTCTTGCCGCAGCAGAGAACGCCAAAAGCTTGGGGAGTTCCGCTCGTCCCATGGCTTCCCTCATTGTCTATAGCAACAAATATTTTCCTAATGGGGTCATCGGGTTCTGCTGCTTTCCTACGATTCACAATATGCACCGCAGTGATGCTTGTGTACTATCTTCTCTTTGGGCTCCATGCAACCTATGATATGGCACATCAGCCACAGGAACCCGAGGCAAAACTTCAGCAGGCGGACAATGAAGATGATGGCAAAAGCAACACACGGGATGCGCATGTTTCTTTCCCTTGAAGGTCTCACTTTTCAAGCTCTAGATATCTATCAGCCATTAGGTGCATAAACATATAAGGAAGAAACTTCAGCAAGTTTTAGATAGATCATAGCAAGAATCTGTCTCTTGCCAGAAACAACTAAGTTACTAGTGTTTCTGCCATTTAATCTCCGTAGCCTTACATGCTTTCATTTAGCAGCTGCCTCTTGAGCAAAATTTCTTCAGTCGGTGAGAAGCTTCTCTGTATCCACTTCACCGAGAATACCCAAATTCAGTGCCAAGAGGCGTGTACCGATAGAACACAAACTTAGACTCAAGTGATCGATCTCACAAGAGATATTGTACAGAGTATTCACCTTTGTCATAATAAAAGAACTACAGTGCACATGACTCCAGCAAGTTCTGGCTTTTTAATGATCCTTTAGGAATTCCCAATCGCTACACCAAATCAGTCGGCACGCCGGCACTTGACTAGGACACATCTCCACTGGTTTCTTGTTTCTCGTGATGCATGCAAACCGACACCCCAGGTAAACAGAGAACGAAGCCAAAAGCTTCTGATTCGATTCAACAGGGACTTGTATGATCCGCTGAGATTTCTTACTCCTTTTGTTGGACTCTCCTGAAGTGGTTTTTGCAATTGATGAAAACATGGTACTTGACTTGTTTCTGATGATTACACAAGACAATCAACATTCGTAATTCAGCTGAGATTGTGACGCATGTCCCCAATCGATTCTGAAGCGCGAAAGTAAGTGTTTAACCCGATTGCAATTTCCCAAGGCCGAGACACTGGCACTCTAGGTCCATGGTCGCTTAGCATCAGGCAAACTGATGAACAAAGGCTGATGTTAATGGCACGAAGTCATGTAGACAACGCAAGGTTCTGGCTCAGATTCTATTCAAGGACATGTCGCATTCATTTCGCCAGAACATATTCATCACAAAAGGGAAGGAAAAGGAGAGCTTAGATTAAAGAACATCAACCCCCAAAAGTAGAACTCTAGCTGACAGAAGGAGTCGAAATGGGAGTAAGCAAGGTGAGCATCCCGGTTTCCTTGGCCCATCTTGTTCGGTCCCTTCCTGCGGCGCTTGAACATTTTAGTTCATTTTCTTCAGAATAAAAAATTGGGCATATGCCGTAGAAAGTAAACTAGGTGTTAGATCTCGGTTCATTTTCTTCGGATTTGACATCCTCACAACGATGTATTCTCTTAGAGCCATTCATACTAAATTTTTACATCAGATCCATATGAGATGAGTCGATTGTTACGTGTGTTTTCACGATAGAAATTTAACAGAAATATAATATGGACTATTGTCACGCTTGTTGGGGAGTATGAAAAAGAGAAATACTTGAAAAAGGAAAAATTAAAAAAGACCTCAAGGGCATAATTCATTTTTTACAATTAATCCAAAAAAAAGAAATTGGTGGGTCAGCACTGCCTTGATATTGTTTTTCGACGTCAAGAAAAAAACTTCAGGGGACAATTATCTCCCCAAATATTTTGCCCATTCTTAGTACAAAGAGTAACCACTCTAATTTGTCTGTAGACCTCTTATAAGATGTGAAGTCCTCTCTAAAAGTAATAACGTTCGGGCTGATTCTTTCTTTTTCGATCCAAAAAGCAATTTCATACAAGTTATTTTCCGTGAAACGGACAAAACTTAAATTGATCTAGCTTATTCCTCCTTTGTCCTAAATGTTGCCTTTAAAAATAATAGGAAGACTCGTTCCTTAGTTTGAATGATAGATGGCTTTCCACAGCTTTCGGTGGTGTGGAAATGTCATTGCGAATGTGCATTCTTTCTTATACCTCACTGACAACATAAAATTATATTCGTGATTTGTTACATGAGCTAGCATTTGCTGAACGCCATTTTGCAATGAAGTGTTTTTACTTATCAAAAGAAAATTATTGCAAACTCAATGGAGATGATGTTGGGTAATTAGCTTGCAAAATATTGTGACTACATTTCTTCTTGGGCTCATAAAAACCATGATATACAAAAACTGCTTGCCTTACACCAAATAGCTATTATGTGTAGTTAAAAACATATTGCACCAGATAATTTTATGTTTTTTTTTTCCTTTATGATGAAATATCATGGTTGATAAATTTCATTTCATTTGAAGTTATTTGAAAAGACACTGAATAATTTTCTTTTGGTTACATCTCTTCTCAAGCCTAATGAAGTCATATGACCTTCCAATAGCATGCCATGCTCAATTAAGTTCCTAAGAGTATATAAGGTTGTATTATCTAAATTCGATTGGCTAAACATAAGTAGAAGCAGCAGAAAGGATCCTTCGGCCTTACCCTTACAATCTATTTTGCATTGATACGCAAAGGTGACAATGCAGTTGACAAACCTGTTGGGTCACCATCACAGTTAAAGAAAGATTTTCATGTCATTCATAAATGCTTTTTTGTCGAGCAAAAGAAACTTAGGGAAAACTGTGACAAGGGTGACAAAGTTTCCATTGCAGAGAAAGGAAATTAACAAAAGTGCTTGGGAGCTTATTATGCTTCTAGCGATGCAGAAGTTTGATTAGCAATGACACTGAAGGTGATGTGATGGACGGATGTCACCCTGAATATTGAAGATTAGGATGCAAAAGAAGATAAAGGAAGCTATCAATATGATGACTAATATCAAATTGCAGATTAACATAAAAAGCCCTTTGCCTGCCTTCCTGGTTGGAGAGATTTCTTTAGTCCTTTGCATCAGCAATGCCTCCTGGTGTAATCTGAAAAACGTGTGTCTGTCAAGTCCAACATAGATGGAATAAATCTCAGTATCTCAGTGTCAGCTTATTGATAGATGAGCTATTGCTAAATTTTCTAAGAAAATTGAGTGATGGTCTTGATAGATGTGCATTGTCTACATAGCCTACCAGTCATGCTTAGAAAATTGCTCGATAACAACTTCTTGTTTAATTCCTCTGCACAAAATTCACATATATGTTCATGGATCTCCTTGCAACATCAAGTATACTGTGAATATCATGCTTAAATAAGGTCTCCACCAATCTCTATGTAGACTCAGTATCGACTTTCTCACAGATTTTGACATATATTTCTAGGTATTTTTACTTGGTCTCTGCAGTATGATGTGGTAAGCTTTAATAAAGTATATAACTAGAGGAAGATCTGGTGCAAAAAGGATATAGCTTCAGCTTCAGGTAGGTTTGGGGCATCAAACACCTTGCAGACGCGCTGCTCACCTTTGCCTTTCCTAAACATCAACCTAATTGTGATGCATGAGCCAGAACATGCCCACCTGCAGGTTTCTTCGGGTCTGATATGAATACACCTCCGCCTGGATCAGCTACGACTGAAACAAATAAATTAAGACAAAGTCATCCAAAAATCGTCTTTTTCTTAACTCATGGACTGCAGCTAATGAATGCATCACCAGTTTACACCAGATAGCTGGTTCTTGAGATTTACAAGAACTGCATGAGCTTAGTGCAGTCCCCAAGTTGCTATTTGCCAGTGTGCAACCATCAAAGGGCTAAAATGGATAAGAACTTTTAATGGATGCAAATGAGATGTGATGCAGTACCTTGATTGGTCATGTACACCGCCACATTAAATTCCTCAGCTATCTTAATTAAACGTGAGAGCATTTGTGCCAATTTTTGCTGCAATTCGGAATCCATTAGTGTCAAATCAGATAAGCTGAAGAATCACAGCTCAAATGATTTGATGGTTTCAGGATCAACCTGGCGCTCTGCAAGTTCTCCTCTTCCAGTAAAATCCACACGGAAGAGAGCAATCACTGAATCCACAATCTGAAAATGGTACTCGTCTTAGGTCAACCATCCACACCTCAGAAAATCTGTACGATTTGATTCTTGAGCAGTGTCTTACCAGCAACCTAAATGGTTCTTCAGACATTTTGGCAGCCAAACCAAGAAGCAAGTTGTATTGATGCTCATAAGTATAGGCACGGGCATAAATGATCTGAAATTCATGGAAAGACTTGATTACAGCAAGTACACCAGCCAGAAAAGAAGGAAGAGTTGCCAACAGTATAGAAAGCTTAGCTTACATTATCTAGGACTGCACCAGGATCCATGCCAAATCTCTCAGCAATTGGTACAATTCGATCAGGACGACTGCAGGTGTACTAAGTTAAGAAAGTACACATGCACTTGCATGGACATACGATGATTATGAAATACAAGCAGCTTTGTCCATGTCAAGAAAAATACAGGCAGATTATGGTAGGATACAAAGTTCCTTCAGTGTCGATATAAGCTACTTTGCCATTTCCTCCTCTCATGTGAGTTGGCAGCTGAAATTCAATCACTGTTTTACTATATGCGTTCTTCATCTAGGAAACATAAATGCAAAAGAAGTAAATGATGGAAACCTAATGTGCAATTCAGACCAACCTGAGTAGAAACACACAGGGTATGTGCAAGCTGTGTTTTTCCAGACCTGAAGTGAAGTTAGCAGCATTTTCTGAGAGAGCCAACTAACAAAAGCAAGTAAAATTTCATCAAAGGTAACATCGTTGGACTGTGATTTTCACCGAAATTCACCAAATGCTTCTGTAATTGCCAGAGTTTCAATACCACCTGTTTAACATTGCCAAACCAGTAAAAGTTGTAATTTGTTGAAACGCATGAAGAATAATATACACAGTCCACAGAGGAAAGTTTATTACCGCCTAAAAGCTCATCAAGGGCTTGGCTTCCAGTAGTGATACGAACAACTGACTTTCTCTGGAGACAAAGACATTTAAGAGTACCTTGTGCTGAGAGGTCAACAGTTTCTAGAGAAAGTGCAGCTGTCTACAATCCATATGCTAATTCGCAGGCTTTATTTCAACGGTCAATGACTCGTTCAGGTCTTCCGAATCATTTCAGCTCAGAATTTGCAGAATTTAGAACTTACTCTGAGCAAAGCAGTACTTCCAGTAATGAAGCCAAAATTCTGATGAAACGAAGGGAAGTCAATGCAAGATGCTCATAGAAGTTCCAATCGATTGGAGCCACCATTTCAGAATAAAAAGAAATTAAGCTCTAACCACTATCTTTTCAGCAGCTTCGCATATCTTGTCAACTTTTGCTTCAGATAAACCTTTGATTCCAGTTAAGTGCTACAAAACAAAACAAATACAAAGGAAATCTCCTTAGCCTAATAATACCTCCACTTAATTTTCTGAACTGAAGGTCAGATGTACCTTCTTTGTATGCATCATCAAGCCATTGCAAGTGTAGATTCCTGCATCCTGTAGCTTTTTTACATCTCCAGCATTTATTCCCTGAGAAATTACTACAATAGAAAAAAAAAATGAGAACATTTCAGAGAAAGAAAATGGAAACAACTCACTGTCATGTTAAACTCTTAAGTTTTCTGGTGAATGTAGAATATAAGGACAAAAGCATTTATTAAATTAATGACAATCTAGTGTTCCAACAGTGATTATTGACGGAATTTAGCTGAGGATATTCGTCATATATGTCACACATACATGGAAAAGAAGACATACAATGGTGCAATTCCAAATACATGAAAATAAGTTTTCTGGAGAATGTAGAACGTCAGGACAAAAGCATTTCCTATATTAATGATAATCTAGTGTTCCAACAGTGATTATCAATGGAATTTAGCTTAGGATATTCATCATCAATCCACCTATGTCACAAATACATGGAAAATAAGACATACAAAGGTGCAATTCCAAATATATGAAAAGAAGTTTTCTGGAGAATGTAGAATGTCAGGACAAAGGCGTTGCCTAGATTAATGATAATCTAGTGCTTCAACAGTGATATTGTTGGAATTTAGCCTAGGATATTCGTCATCAATCCAGCTACGTCACAAATACATGGAACAAAGGCTGAATCGCTCTTGTATGATCATGATCAGGAGACGAAAACTAAGACTATCCTATGCACCTAAAATCACGACATGTTCAAGACAAAGGTTGATATGTAAAAACACTAACGGATTCACGGTGTTGTTCCAGTAAAATCGACCTAAACTGAGTAATCAAACTGAAATCGAGCTCGTCCGCTCGGCAGAAATCAGAGCCGCTTAATATTGTTATTCAAAGAGATTTATAGTTATATAGCTCCATCGAACCATATGCGCATGACACGAACAGAGACAAGTTGCCTACACTCTGTTCTGCCCTAACTTACGTTTGTCGATCGTCTCGAACAGGTCTTCCTCGTCGCCGACGTCTTCTCGTTCCACGATCTGCAGCTGGCCGCTCTGCTCTTCGGCTCTGAAACATCGACGAGAAACACCGAGACGAAACTAAGAATCGAGGAAAGGGACATGGAACTGAAATCTGCGGGGAGGTCGGGAAGCTCACTTGAGAGATGAAAGCATCCTCGACGGCGGAGTTCGACGGTCGGCGATGAAGTTCCGGGCGGCGACGAAGCTCGGGCGTCTGCAATTCGCTCTGCGAAGAAGAAGAGACTTTCGAATTTTTGAGGATTTTGGAAACGATCGGAAATCGGAGAGAATCTTATATATAGAGAGAGGCGGGAAGCGGGAAATAGCTCTCGGCTTATTTTCTTTTTCTTTCTTTTTTTAATATTTAAAAAAGGTTTAATTGAGTTTCGTTATTGTGAAATAGATCTTACAAAAAAAATTTGGTCGAACAATAGATCTTATAAATTGAGGTTTGATGGAACTTATGAACTCTTAAAAATCCTTTCCTAAAGAGGGAGAGAGAAAACCAAGTTTGAATTTTTTTTTTTATTTCAGACTAAATAACTTGATTTTAGCTCAATTTTGTACAAACCTCGGTACTGCTCGGCTTATAATTCTCTTAAATTGAACCAAACGAAAGTTCTTCCTAGAAAGGGGGAAAAATTGACCTGCATTGTGGTTGATTCTTGGTTTAATTGCATTGTGCCTCGAACTTTGTGCTCATCGCTCATAAAATTTTGATAATATGAACTAACAATTAAGTTATTCAAAAATCACTTGCCAAGGACCTGCTCGTGAGTAGTTTGATTATATCACACTAAGAATAGTAGATCGGTTATTTAGTAAACGATTACAAGCATAGAGCACATTTACCGTCTAAAATTTGAATTTTATTTAATATCGAACCCTTTCCACTCCAATTTACAAAATAAGCAAATTAGGCTTAAAAAGTCAAAAAAACCATTAATTATCTCCGATATATTTTTCCTAAAAAATTTATCATTTTATGTAAATTTTTGAACATATATATATGTAATGAGAAGATGTTTTAGTTGGAGCTACATATGACGAATTGCTTAAATATATCAACAAAGTCACTGACGTGATCAATGTTTCACCAATGTGGTAAGCGATCGAAAAAAAAGTTTTGATATTAAAGTTAGTGTATTACAAAAATCATGATATTCATGGTGCCCTTTTTGTAACTACCCGGGCTGAGCCATGTGGATTGTGGACTGAACCACAATAAATAGAGAGTGCTTTGACAAGTAATGATTCTTCCGATAAATATAACTCATACTTACGAATTACTCCACAAATGAGCTCCCTTCCGAAGACTTGAGATGATACACATATGGTGAGAATATGTGCTGATTAACTGAAAAAATTCACTAGGGCTTCACGATTATTATGTTAAACGACTAGGTTTAAAATTAATTCTTGCCTATAGCTTAATTACATATATATTTTTAGTATTACGCAACAAGAACTTTTCTCCATGTTTGTGTGGAAAAGAAAAGTTAGGAGCTATATAATGAGATAAGAAACCACAAGTGTAATAACTTTCGTACAATATTCACTTGAATGTTATAATTCTTTTTTTCCATCACTTGAATGCCATGAAAAAAAAGTTTAATTGAGTGCTATTCTATGACTTGAGTGCTATAACTTTAAAAAAATGTTAACCCAATGTTACATGATATTTGTGGTGAATGTTTTTAAAAATTATGATACTCAAATAATCAAAATTTTTTATGTCACTCAAATGAATGTTATAGGAAAATTATGATATTCAAGTGATCGGAAAAAATAAAATTATGATATTCAAGTAAACATCATACGAAAACTATGGTACTTATAATATTTTTTATCTTGTATAATAGACTATATTGCAATCTCATGATAGAGATTTTTTTTTTTTTGGGAATTAGTTAGACTTTGGAGGGCACGGTGAATTGTTGCAATTTGTTTGCAATGTTGGGAGAAGGATAATTGGCAGTCCAAAGAAGAGGCCAAGATTGTTGACGAAGAAAACGCACGAGAAGTGGGGTGGGGTTTGTTCTCACGCGTCTTGGAGAGCGTGGCCGAGACGATTATTTTTTATTATTTGCCACGGTTTTTTTTTTTTTTTTTTTTTTGCCCCGTTTCGATTGATGTGGAAAACTCGCATGCCCGAATATGGCCCAAAAAAGAAATAAATGAGACGTCGCTGTGCACACAACTCGTACTCGAGTTTCACGATCGGAATTTTCTTTCGGGTCAAGATTAATCGGATTTTGTAATTGTGTAGAGTTATATAATTGAAAGGGGCTATTTTTTTATTATTAACCACGCTATAGAATTTATATGGGCCAAATCTATTTCACTGAAAATGATGATGAAATATCATTTAACAGTCTTTTATTGATTTTGGTAAAGAAAGTAAATGACAAAAAATGGAAAAGTATGACACTAGGAGCAATCTTTGTCATTAATATAAAGTACAATAAAGTAAAGATGAAAAATAAAAATTTGAGAATGTTGAGCCCTTTGATAAATCAGGGGTCCTTTTACAATGAATACAAATGAAATATTTATAAACTTTTATGAACGGTTATATATTACGGTAACATATAATGGATAAGAATATGGGTAAAAAATTAACTTCATAAGCCTATCGATCGGCACAAGAAGTTACACAATTTCCTCTTATTTAGCGACACTTACCCACAAAAAAGTTATAAAACCCCCCAAATAGTGGCAATAAAAGTATTAACCTAGCAATTACATTTTTGTGTCGATTGCCCGTTGTCGATTATTTTGTCAATCAATTTCCTAAGTTTTGATGAAGGCTTTCACTGATAACTTCAAGTTATTTATCCTTTTCAAGTTGTCGATTGTTTATGTTCATTGTTGATCAAACTCTATTCTTATCGACTAAGTATGATACTTGTTTTTAATAATTAAAACTTGACCATTCTTTTTTTGTGTCGACATATGCTTCTTTTAAAATAATTAAACAATTCATTAATCATTCAATTCTTTTAAATTAGATAATCAAGAGTCATCATATGCCCTATTGTCACTAGCAAAGTTAAATTTTCCCTTATGAAATGCTTCTTATATTGTTTTCTTGAAAACAACATAATTAAGTGTGTTATGACTAAATGAAAGGTGCCACTTGCCATAATTTTTGTTTATTCTTTACTCGATATAATTTGGCTTTCCATTAATTTTATCAGGCCATTTTTTAAACATAAAATAAAGTTTTGATCCAAAATATTAATGTCAAATGAGTAAACTTGAGTGTCTTTAATCCTGACCATTCTTTCGTCTTTTATTTTAATAGGCTTTAATGATTGACAAACGTAAGGCTTATTGAGTATCACTTTTCTGAATATTTATTTTAATCCATTGGAGCCATGTTTTGTATAAAGTATTCACATGGCCTTTTGTCTTTTAGTAATTGTTCACACTTAAACACTCTTGGTTGTCAATTGAAATAAATCAGCAAGGTCTTGACCTTCAAATCTTTCTTGCAAGTTAAATCTTAATCCATTACAAGCCAGATTAGTAATTCTTTATCCGAGAGTGAAGTGAAGCAACTATTTTTGGCCTTTTTAAACAGATTAATAAACTGAACAATCGACTGACTGAACATTATATTAATAGAGTCTAGCCAAATCATCAATCAATATTTTAGGTATCATTCTATAAAATTAAGAATGGAATTGTCTTTCCATCTTTGCCCAATTACATATTGAATTAGGTGGTAAATTAGCATACCATATGCAAAGCAATTTTCGACAAAGATAGGAAATAACCTAAGTTTTAATACCTCATTTATCCTTGCTTCCCCAAACTAGGCTATAAATCGAACAATGTGTTCGATAGTCAATTACTCATCTTTGCCAAAAAATAAAAATGTTAAAGTCGGGCATATCGAAACCTCTTGGAAAAAGGCTAATGATCAATCTATTTGGGATGTGGTTTAATATAAACAAGTATGATAACACTCATACATGACCCCCAATTGTTTTCAAACTTCTTAAACAAATTATGCAGGGTTTAAGAATGGATTTGGTTGGCCATCTTGCCCCCTAGGCAGTGATGTTGGTCTTGCTGTATTAGTTACGTTCATTGATGTGTTAAGCCCAATAGAAATATTCACATTGAGTGATACCAATTGGGCTATTAACCTTACATTTTCAACATTTGACAGTTGACTGCCTTGTCCTTCAGTTTGATTTCCAAAACTATTATCATCAATTTGGTTATTTTGACCAACATCAATCTGATTATTACCTTGATTAGAAGATTTAGGCATTATGCACAATTCTTATAGTGGCTTGACTACTCTAACAAATATTATCAGTATCAACAAATGGAGAGAGATTAGGAACACAAGATGTTACCATTAGATTGACTTGAACTGGTGTGCTGGTATATTGGATGATCTTAGCCTTGACAGAGCATCACTTAATGACAACTAGCTTGATCACATCTGAAATATGACTCACGAAGTACTTAGCCATATTATTTCGCTATTCTTCAAACAATTTTCTCATGATAGACACCATATTGGAATTTGGAACAACACACCCCTTTAACTGCTCTTCAGTAAGATGCCTCGAAAGATCACCCTCTTCGCATCAATTTACCTCTACTGCTCCTGGTGCGTATCTACCATTGGCAATTGCGAAGGTGGAAGCGAATTTTTGAAAAATGACTTAGGGAGCGCACTACGACAAAAATAGGTAACTTTTTCTGATCCTGAAAATTAAAAATCGTTGACTGATTTTCTAAAATGTACCAAATAACGAATAATCAGGAAAATAGCTTTTCCACAATTTTTTGGCGAGGCAAATAGACCTGTGAAGTGCTTCTATAGACGAGTCACAAAAGATAAACTGAGAGGAAATTATGATTTCCAATTTAACCTGCAGAATAATAATTGCGATGCAATTCGACAATATATATTTGATTGCTTTTCTGTAACTATGTGAAAATTTACCGAATAATTCCAAATCATGACCAAGTTGCCAGCGGAATTATGAGACGGAAATTTACCCTGGGAAAAGAAAAGGTGGACTGCTCTGCTGCTGCTTTGCTCTGCGGCTTGGGTCGATCAAAAGCAAAGGAATTCACGAACAAGAGAAAAATGAGTTCAACTTACTCACTTTTATTGACACCTGAATTTTAGTCAATAATTCAAATTTTCATTCTTGTAAGAGTACAAAAATTAAAGAAAACAGCCAGATAATGACAAAAATAAATAAATAAACTGATAATAAGCAAGTAAAAAATAATTAAAGAGAGGGTTAATTCGGTCTTGGTCCAATTTGTGTAAACCCACGAGAGGGGCCTGATACAAATCGTCAAATCTGCCATCCTCAGCCCGGGTCAATCCACGCGGCCCATGTCCAAACTCATTGCTTTAGCCCATGGAACCTGATTTTGATGAATGGAGTCAGCCCATGCTTAACTGGTGAATAGAACTTAAGCCCATTAACTAGAACTGACTTATACAAGCCCAGAAAGAGCAAAAGAAAGACAAAAAAGGCTAAGAAAAACGAAAGGGGCATATCAAGAACTAGGAGTGAGCATATCAAATCGTCCGAATAAGGAATTACCTAAACCGGCTAATTTGGTCTAGTTTTCGGGGGCATTGGTCTAATTCTCGATTCCTTTGTTTTCTAGTATCGAGAGGAAACTAGACCAACTCTTTTTTTCTAAAAAAATAATTTTTTTATTTCTTAAAATAGCAATAAACCTTAAAATAACAATAATTCTAGTATTTTAAAATTTCTTTTATCTTTTGTTTGCTAAGTGGCCGACTCCATTAAACTAGATCAGACTGGACCGGATCTGTGGGTTTGATTCGATCCTCGATCCAAAAAAATGGGAATCAGTTCGATTCTCAATTTTTAAGTGGAACTGGATTGAATCGGGAATCGATCACCCCTATGAGAAACTACGAATTATTCCTAAGGTTGGTCTTAAAATCAATTCAGACTACAATAGGAATTTATTGAATTCTTCGTAATCCCAAATTTTGAAATCTGAAATCCAACCAATCCTTATGTAGCCTTGAAAATACGTGCGTGATTAACCATTTTGTTTATATTTCCGGAATAAAATCCGTTTGGTAAAAAAATTTCATTTCTATTTCTAACAAATTTCTATTCCGTAAATAGGTTTGGAACAAAAATCAAAAACAAAATTTTTTTACTTTTCTATTTTTGGAACAGAAATCAGAAATTGTTTCTCTTTTTTTTATTTCTCACCCGAAGAAATTTTTTTTCGTCTGCTGCTCACCACCACCACCACCACTCTCTGCCCACCGCCGGGCCGGCCGCTTTGCCATCCACCGCCTCCTCCGCCGTCGGCCGGTGGACGGCGACCGGCGGCGGAGGACGCGAGACGGTGGCAGAGAGGACGCGGGGACGGATTGGGCAGGGACGGCGGACGGCGATTGGCGGCAGAGGACGGCGAGCGGCGGACAACCGCCGGCGATCGCCGGCTGCCGTCCGCCCTCCGCTGCCGGTCGCCTCTCCTCCCATTATCACCGCCACTTAGAAAAGTAACATTTTTTTGATTATCAAATGAATTTATATTTCAAGAGAAGAAATTTTTTATCATTATCAAACGCGTTTTTTGAAAACTCATCCAGAAACAGAAATAGAAAAATCTATTTCTGTTCCAGAAATGATTTATGAAACAGAAATGTTATCATTCGCGCCCTTAAACTAGCTTTGTAAAGCCAGTTTGGGCCGATTCTTAAGTTGAATCATCTTGGATGCTCACCTTTAAGGCTAATAATGTTTCTCACATAAACCATATTATATATATATATTTATTTATATCAAGATATAAAATGGTATTTGTAATTTTAGCAAAAATTTAAAACCATCTTAAGATTTACCTTTCATCCTCGAGGTTTCAACAATAAATTTGGTTGATATATAATTAACGCGGTTAAGAAATTGCTGTTAATCAATCATATTACTTAGCAATTGAAATTTGTACACCTTTTTTTTTTATATAAAAAAGTAAAATGGACCCTTTGGAAACGCCCGTTTCATATTCAACTCTCCAAGCAACGAATTAAAAAAAAAAAATCACGTATAGTGAAATTAATTTACAAAAGTGAATTAATATTGAATATGATTAACTTACTTAGATGCCGATTTATCTTATTGTAGTAATATTATTTTTGTTTATATGAATGATTTTATGTTTGGTGCGCATTTTCCCCAAGCCAAGTACAGACCTGAACAGAAGCCCTTTCTAATTCTCACCCCGAGTTCAACCTCTGCTCTCTCGCCACTCTGCTCGTCTCTCCGTCGCCTAAACCCCCCACCGCCGCCGCCATCGCCAGGTTAGTCCTCTCTCCCTCCCTCCCTCTCTCTCTCTCTCTCTGTCTCACCCACAAAAGTCTCAAGCCCTTTAGGTTCTTTCTTTCTCCGGTTGTTCGGTGTTTACGTGGGAGCATCTTCTGGGCTTGTTCAAGAAAGGTTTTTTCTTTCGTTTTCTTGAAATGGTTTCTGGAATTTCTTTTCATTAAGCTCTTCAAAAGCTGGCATTAATCAGGAGAAATGTAAGTTCAATGGGTCATGACTATTAGTATGTGTAATTTCTTGATGTTAACTATCTCAACTCTTTGGGGGGGGAAAACAAGTAAAGGTTTCACCTTGATGCAAGATTGACCCACGTTGAGGATGAAAGCTAATTGGAAATTGATCTGCACGTGTGAACCGCATTTTCAGATCAATTGGTCATGTTCTTGGGATGACGGGCCTTGTAATTAACTCGTTGAGTCGTGGAATATGATGTTTGGTTATGTGAAATTGGCTCAGTTTTGTCCAGTGGCAGTTCCTCATCATGGGTTTTACATCCACCCCTGTACACTCAATCATGTAGCATCTCCCAAGGGTGTTAGTCCTTTTACAGTGATGTAGAACGGGCATTTTTGTTTTCTTTCTATCAGTTGTCTGAGATTCGTTACCTGATGAGGGCAATAATGGGTCATGGTGAACTTCACAATCTTCGCAGGCCAAGATAAGATTTTGAGGAATTTTTCTGCATCATAACTGTGGTATTGGGCATTCCAGGAGATGGGAAAGCGAGAGAAGAAGCAGAGACACCAAAGACACCCTCGCAGAGAAGCCTCTCAATATCTCGAAGGAGGAGAGGATGGTTTCAGTTACGAAAACTTCCCCTCACCTTCGAAGCCTCCTCTTTCCGATGAAGAGAATGAGGAAGAGGAGGTTGAGGAGGAAGAACAAGAGCAAGAACTTGAGGGCCGAAGTCTGTCACTAGACATTCCATCAAAATACCTCCTCTACCAGCAATCTGTCCAGGTCTGCGGTTGTTCGACTCTGTTTAGCTTCAATTTCTTCCCGGGAGAAGAATTGTGCATGAAATTGAATTCATGCTAACAATTTCGTGCTCGTTGAGCTGTAATGAGGTTTCCCTGTGTTTCTTGTTGAATGCAGTCGCCCAAAGGAGATATAAGCTATTTGCAGAAATTTTTTCTCATGTATGTGGGTGGAAGGCAGCCCCTCCATCTTCAAGAAGATTTTTGTGGGACTGCTCTTCTTAGGTATATTAAACACTTTTGGTCACTCTAGTCATCCTTGATGACCAAGGAATATAAATTCACCTGAAAATAATACAATTGATATTAAATGCATCCTATATTCCTTAAAAACAGAGTTTTAGAAACTAATTGCAACTGGATTTTCAATTAAGAATGTGTTCACTGACATCAGTTATTCGAACTGGACTGCTGTTCTCGATCCTTCTATTATTGTGCCTGTAATTTTGTTTGCTTCTGCAATTGGGTGACTTGGTTATGAAGACGTCTTCATGTCTTGGTCTAAGAAATAGGTTCTTGTCGGTCACTTAATTGCTTACTCTTAAATCAATTTGCAATTTGTTTTTGAATGTGAATTATGGAGAATTTTGATTCTTCTTTGGATATTTGAAAAATGTTCCATCTCATGCACATCAAAGTTATGAATGATTTCAACGAACAATCTGGAAAACCAAAACTTTGATTGATACATCTCTTTGATCATCTAGTCGGTTAGTAGACTGATGACGTTTCCCTTATTACTTGATTGTTGTTACATTGTATTGGCCAAAATTTCATTCTCTTTGTGCATTTGACAGCACAGAGTGGCTCCGAAATGACCCAAGGCGCACTTCTGTGGGGTTGGATTTAGACCTCGAGGCTTTAAATTGGTGTATGAAGAACAACGTAAATACTGTTGGAGCTGACAGTTACTCAAGAATTTCCCTTTTTCATGGAAATGTTCTTCAACCTTGTGAGGCCAAGTTTGTCAGTTTTGATCCTGGAAGTTGCATAAGAACTATTAGACTAGATCCAAGTGAAGAGCGTCCAAGAATTGACAATCAACAATCCAGTTTGCAGGTTGATTGTACAAGCCCTCCACATATGATGTCTTTGAATATAAGTTCTAAGCAACTCCCTGGGAGGGACATAGTATGCGCTTTCAACTACAGCTGTTGCTGCCTCCATAAGCGTAAAGACCTGGTTTTGTATTTCAAACATGTTTTAGGTTTCTTGTCCAGAAGAGGAGGTATATTTGTTATGGATTTGTACGGTGGCACATCATCAGAGCAAAAGTTAAGGCTTCAAAGGAGATTTGCCAATTTCAAGGTACACGTATTGCATTTCATCATAGAGTAACTAGTTTGACATAAGAGTATGCTCATGATTACAATTGATTACTCGATCTGTGTAATGAGTTATCATCTTTATGAATACCATTGGAGTTCTGCACCAGTATCTAAATAAGACTTGCACAAAATTTGAAAGAGGTGCGTAAATCTTAATTGTTCTAGGGTGTTAAAATCTAGCTCTAGATAAGCATGTCGGATAAAAGAGATGCATATGTCACTAGAATACGGTCGTTCTCCTATTTTCTAAAATCTCTCTCTCTCTCTCTCTCTCTCTCTCTCTCTCCCCCTCCCTCCCTTTCCCCTTCTGAATCATGTAGCACCTTTTCCTTGTTTTGCGCCATTGGTATGGTTGAAAGTGCTCTCCCTACATTTGGATGTTTGTTTTGTGCATGTATGCCTTCAAGCAATGAGTTTTGAGTGTGTTGAAATCCATCGGTACTGTGGAAAAGAAAAAGGGTTCCTAGCACAAGTGATGGTTGCTAGTATTATATTGGATGAGCTTACTTTTTTCTGGTAGATGTGTTCTTCGTCCTTGTTTTTTTATGGGGATGTACAGCTTGATGCTTCCAGCCAATTGTTGGTTGAAATGCTCTGATTAAAATGTGCAGTATGTGTGGGAGCAAGCTGAGTTCGACATTATCGAGCGGAAAACAAGGATTAGCCTCCACTTTCATCTTCAAAAGCCGCAGAAGAAGCTGCCTCATGCCTTTTCATACAGCTGGAGACTGTGAGGGTTTCTTTTAGCTAGATTTCCTGCACTTATGAAGTATCTTTATATTTTTGAAGTGGGGCAACCCTGAAATGTTTTTTAATATGCTTTTCAGTTTATGAAACTAGTTATTAGTAAGTTTTGGAAGATATAATAGTTGGTCTTGTCTCACTGCAGGTGGTCGTTACCTGAAATTAAAGACTGTTTGGAAGAGGCTGGCTTTCAGTCTGTCCATTTTTGGATTAGGCAGATGCCTGACTCTGAAAATATTAAGAGTATAGAGGGATTTGGCGTTGGAAAGGACGTGAAGTATGAAGAGGTTAAGAGCTTTGAACAACAAGATTCGTGGAATGCTTATATTGTAGGTGTTGCAAAGTGATTGTGATGATGGAACCATACACTGAGTGTTGCTTCAATCCCTCTGCAACTGAAAAATCAAGCCTTCGCCTCAAGCAGGTAAGATTCATATTCGTGTCTTGAAACTTTTTTTAGACTCATTTCTCTTCTTTCACCTTTTGTTTTGCCACTAAGGACCCTAGTTTCCTTGACCAAGCTAATTAATTTAATTGAATTGAATATCTGGAGTTGGGGAAGACCACTTAAAATGTACTACAAGGTATTGGTCTCACCATGAGGGCTTCACCAAGGACATGTGCTGTTGGGGGTCTAAGACCACTCCCACAGATCGGCAACTGAGTAAGGAGCACATGCATCACTTCTACCCAAGTTCTTATTCTCTTATGTAGCTCCACCGTTTTAGAAAAATTGGCATACTTAGGGCCAGGGCATAAGTTATGCTGTTGCTGATAGGCATGGTTTTTGTGTCTGTTTATATAAGTAAGATGTCATATTTTCACAATGCAACAAGCTGTTTCTCTAATGGTAGAATGCCATTCAATGGATGTTCTTCTGGAAATGTATTGGGGGTGTGGTGCATAAGCTTAGAGAACAGATAGAAGTTTCGGAGTTCATCTAACAGAAGTTGTGTGTGACATTTGTGAAACTCCCATCCTTCAAGACTCCTAAACAGTAGGTCGTGCATTGTGCCACTTTCCATCTTGAAAAAGGAGGAGGAAAAACCAGACTTGAGCAAACATTCCTCTTTTTGGTGAATTACCATCAGTTTTCTTTTTGCAGGTGCTTAAAACTTCTGGTCCTAAATGGCAACTTGCAGCTGAAGAAGCTGAGGTAACGAAGAAGCACTAACCTGTATTTCTTGTCTACATCCCTCGGCTCTCCTCATCATTCTGTGGCCTTTTTCGGAGCCATCACTATTCTGCTGCTAATGGACTACTTGAACTACATGTTCATGCTACATCTGCAGTGGTATAACTGTAATACTGTAACAGGACTCGTGTGCTGACCGAAAAATAACCTCTTGGTCAAATTACTAGTTTTATAGCTACAGATCAGAGCGAAAAGAGCATTGTGATATGTTTGCGTGCAGATTATAGCCGGTCATTTTTTGTCCTTTCTATTTTTTTAACCAGAACCTTTTATTTATTAATCGAAAACATGGAAAGGTCTGCTTCTATTGTTAATGCATAGTAATCCAATATAAAATTTGCAGGATTGAAACATCATTGCCTTCACCAAGCGAATTCAAATCTAGTCCATGAAAGGATTAATGGGCCGGCCTTGTAAATTGAGAAATTTCTTTTGTCGGTGAATTATGGTGGCCCATCAGCAAGCATAATCCAAATTTTAAATTACATTGAAATACAAATTTGAAAATTTTGTAACTTGATTTACTAACCAATTTCAGTTTTTAGTGGTTATCTCATTTTTGAATGAATCGATGATTCTGAATCCTATCTATTACTCTCAAAGTTCTCGTTCTGAGAATTAACCAATTGAATCTAAATTTAGGTATGGCAGTTGAGTAAGAATAGAAAACATAAAAGGATGTTAATAAGGTGAACGTGTCGGCACGATAAATAAAAATCTTCTCGACAAAGGGTCCATTTCTCCACCAAGAACTTGTAGCATGATAGCTTCCAACTACTCGATCGCTTTTTGGCTCTTTCAACACAACAAGAAAATATTGCATCAAACATGCCAACTTAGGGTATTTTGTCACCTAAGGCATTCAATTGAGGCTAGTCGGCCTTTCATTTTGGAAATAGACTATTATAAGGTTATATCTGGTTGCTTAGAGTAGGAAGGAAAATTGAAATGTATATGGAATCCAAATACTAGGATTCCAACTTTAGGAAATTTTGTTTATCCATTGTTTGGTTCATTGATGTAACGATGCCCAACCATCGTTAGTGTTGATTGGCATAAATAATGACTAAATCGAACTAACATTCTAATACCAAATCTAACAGCTACAAGAATTTTGAGAGAGAGATCCTCAACGGAAGGCAAGGACATTACGTTCAACTCCAAATCATATCCATTTGAGGGAAAATGCATTCCAAAAGTCCACCAAAGCAATGAAAACTCATATCACCCCACCTACGAAACCCTGAAAATAAAAAAGAACAGTTGGCCCTCCAAAACCCCGTGATAAAGCCCAAAATCACATAACCCATTTTGGGAAAAAGAAAGTGGTTGATAGTCCACCTCTCCTCTCTACTTTTGGCATGACTTGCCACCAATAGTCATGATGAGACCCGCAACTTTTTTTGGCAAAGAACCGATTGATCAGGCAAAAATTTAATTGACAAGCGAAGTCTACAAAACACTCCTTAATTGGAAACTCGTGACCATCTTTCTCAGCATCCAAAAGTGGCAATTTATCACTTTCTGAATGCAGGTAAGCAATTGGGACAAGCACCTTCTGTCGCATCCTGTTCACATTTTTGATGTGCCTCTCAACAGACATGATGGGTTTTAGAAGTCCAATCGAATCTTGTAATTTCGTGGTCGAGCTGTTTATTTTTGATGGTATAACTTCAACGTTCGCATGCTTCTTTTCTCAGCAAGCATTGACTATTTTGCTCTTCCTCGCCGCAGGTATAAGTGTAGGATTAAGTTATAGGGAAAAGTGCACGAAAAGTATTAAACTTTTTATATGGAATGCAATTGAGTCTGAAACATTCAACTGGTTCAATAAAATCTTAAAATTTTATAAAAAAGTAGGTTTGGGATTTAATTAAACTAGTTGAAAGATTTAAGATTTGATTGCATTTCGTGCATAAATTTAGGATTTCATGTGCAATTTTCTCTCAAGTTACTACATTCAGACTCTAGTTTCAATTCAAATGATCACTACACAACGTCATAAAGCAAGTAGAATAATGTGTGCAATGTTAATGTGTTACAAAATAATCACTTTATTAGGACACCAATTGTTAGAAGCATGGACTAAGATATGGCTACAATGACTTGTTTGTTTTTTTGCCGAGAATGGCTATACGCGACAAAATACCTTTCACCAAAAGTTAGATCTTCGATTTTAATGAGAACCAGGTTCCGTGAAAATTCGGACATGAAAAGTTAAGTGCAAACAAGAACAAGAACTAGAACTAATTACTTTAGAGGAAAGTAAATGCAAGAACTAGAAAGTTAAATTGATTAACTGAGAGATATATTGCTTGTGTTGATGATGGGGGTTCTATACAAAGAGTACGATGTGACTATTTAAAGATTACAATTGTTGTTGAATTTAAAAAGATAACTTCCTAATCCCATCTACAAAATAAATAATTTCCTAATCCTATTTATGGTTATAAGAAGTTACAACAACACTTATCTACAAGAAATTACAAAAATACTAAAATAGTGGCACCAAACATAATCATCTAGCAAGTACCTATATTCTAATAATGCTTAATTAAAAGAACTTACATATCCAAAAATATTGCTATTCAACAGTTACATGTCGATGTCGATGGCTTCATCTCTGATGAAAGTTCTCATCGATGATGGATGATTGCTGATGATAACTTCCTTAGTGAGTTGTTGATGCTCTTCAAGTTATTGACTGCTTTTTACATTGATGATTTTTGTTGTTCAACAAACTCTGCTATAAGCAACTATGTTCATCACTTGTCGATTATAACAAGAAGTCGGTCATTTTTTTATGTCAACATATGCCCCCTTGATTCTTTTAAATAAGATAATGAAGGTCATTTTATGCCTCTGTCATAAGCAAATTTAATTTTTCCTTGCAGAATTGGCTCTTGAATTGTTTTCTTGAAAACTTCACAAGTAACCGTGTAATAGTTCCATGAGTGGTGCTACTTCCAATATCTTTTATTTACCAGATTTTCATTACTTGAGATAATTTGACATTCCATTAATTTTTTTAGGCCGTGTTTTAAGAGTAAATTGAAGACTTCGGATGCGTTTGGTTTGGCTTTGGAAATGGGGTTTGGGGAAATGCAAATACCTTTGGTTCAAAGGGCTTTGGGGAAATGTAGATTGCATTTGGTAAAAAATTCTTTACAAAGCTATTTTAGCATAAAGAGTGATTGAAAAATCTTTCTTTTTTTATTTTCTTTGATAAAAGGCTTTTGGGTTTAATTTTTTTTTAAAAAAAATATCAAACTCTTTGTCGACTTTGGCAAAGGTAAGGGTCGTTTCGGAATAACAAGGGGTAAAACCAAAAAACTAAAGAATTGACGATGGTAGTTTTGAAAAAAAAAAAACTAGTTTTAGTATATGACCAAATGCTGAAAGCCCAAAGTTGGTCCCTACCAGCATTGGGCTTTCAGCTTTCCCAAGGCCAACATTTGATCGAAAGCCTCTTCGAAAGATTTGCCAAACACCCTAGCATTTCCCTACTGAAAGCTCCTTGGGAAAGCTAAACCAAATATGTTCTTCATCTAATTTAAGGCTAAACAAGTAAATTTGATGGTGCGTTTGTTTCGCGGAAATCGTACCATTTTTAGAAAATATTTTCCAAGAAATCATTTTCCATGAAAATGATTAGTTTTTCTGTGTTTGGTGATATGTGATTGAAAATGTTTTTATGAGAGATTTTGGAGAGTAAAATAAAAGGACAGAGATGACCTAATAAAAAGGAAGGACCTAAAGACCTAATAAAAAGGGAAAGTGTTTTCCCCTTGCAATGCATATGAATTCATTTTCCTAAAATAAAACATAATATGTTGACCGGAAAGTATTTTTCATTGACCAAATTATTTTTGGAGAAAGAAATAGCGGAAAGTCTGGAAAACATTTTCCAGAAAAATATTTTCATTGAAACAAACACACCCTGAGTTTCTTTGGCCTTAACCATTCCATTTTCTTTAATTTTGGTAGGCTTTAAGGATTGACAAACACGAGGCTCATGGAGCATCATATTTGCCACAATTATTTCAATGTTTTCATTTGTGTTAGATTCATGCTCTGACTCATGATCTACGTTACAACCACGTTTTGTGCAAAGATTTTTAGGTGGCTCTATTCTTAGATTGAATTTAAATCCATCAAAAGCCAACTTCACGAAATGTTTTTATGAGAATGAAGTAAGGCATTTATTCCTAACCTTTTTCAATCGAGTAATAAATTGATCGACTGACTCATTATTGTATTGATATTGCCTAGCCAAATAACAATCAAAATGCAGAATGAAATTGTCTTTCCATCTCTACCTAAATGTATATTGAATTATGCAGTAAATTAGTCCACTAGGTAAAAACAGTTTTTGACAAAGACAAAGGAAAAAACCTATGTTTTAAAAACTCATTTGTCCCTACTTCCCAAATCGGTCTACAAATCGAGCCATGTGTTCAATGGTCAATTGTTCATCTTCACTAGTAAAATGGCAAAGTTGGAAATTTAGAAACCTTTTAAAAAAGGATGATTATCATTCAATTTGGGATGTGTTTTCCTATAAACAAGGTGTTGTTGAACTTCTTCAACAAACTGTTCTAGATTCAATTGTGGATTTGGTTGGCCTTTTTTGCCCCCCAAGTGATGATGTTGGTCTACATTGATCGACATATTAAACTAATAGGAATATTCTCATTGGGTGGTACCAATGGAGCCATTGGCCTTACATTTTCAACATTGACAAATGTTTGGCCCGTCGACTAGTTTTATTTTCCAAATTAATGCCACCAATTTGATTGTATTGACCAACACTGTTAGCATCAATAAATGGAGAAGGATTATGGACACACCTGTTACCACAAGAATGAATAGTGGTGGTTGATTGGATGGTACTAGACTTAAGAGCACATCATTCACAGCATTGATGATGATTGGCTTGATTACGTCTAACCTGTGACTCACAATGTAGTTAGTCATATCATTTCGCCACTCTTCAAATATCCTCTTCATGGTGATATGACTAGTATAAACACCTAGAGGGGGGGGGTGAATAGGTGTAGAGAGATTATTCGCGCAAATATATATAACTTTTGCAATCAACAAACTGGAATCAAGTAGAGAGAGTTAGAGAAGATTGCAAACACTGTTTATAGTGGTTCGGCTTTAGACAAGCCTACGTCCACTCTCCGGGCGACCAGCCAATTGGCTGTATTTCACTATATGATCAACGGTGATTACACACTCTCGAGTGTTTGTACTTGGTGATGATCTGTCTCACTAAGTCACTCTCTTTTGTAATACACTGAGATCACTCAAATACGCACTATGAACAACAATTGAAGAACGGAATCAGCTTTGGAATAATGTTCATCTCATCTACCCCTAAGTCTCAACCTATCCTTAAATACTCTCCAAGCCACACTCGATCGTTGGCTCTTTCCTTGAGAGTTTGGTCTTCCCTTTCTTGGACAGACCTTATAAGGCAAGTCTTTTTGACCGTTGAAGGTAGATCAGATCCCCTTAGATTCTGTTCGCCCATACAATCAGAATCTGGGCTTCCATAAGTGCTCTATTTTCTTTGGAAGTTGTCCACTAATTGATCCTGTCAATCAGATTAATATAACAGAATCAACATAAATAAGGTAAGTGAAATACTCTACCGTTGGTGATCTTATCTTGTAGGTTCATCTTAAGTCTGCCAGTCTTAAGTTCTGAGTCTGCCTAGATTTTCAGTCTAGTACATTCAGACTTAAAATCTCAGTCTGGTACGGTTAGACTTAAATCTCGATGCAGGTACGGTCGACTTAAATCTCGATCCGGTTGAGTCTTTCCGTTTGATAAGGACGTACTCTAAGACATCTCATGCTTTATCTTCTCGCTACCAAGAGACTTTAAAGCCTATGTCATTCTGTGTCCTTTTCCTTCAAGAGATTGATATAAATATCATTTATAAAATGTTTTGTTAGCATCAAAACTAGGAGTTTTCTCAACACATGGTAGCCAACGCATGAGGACCTATGCAACTTCTCTTAACTATTCTTCAGTGAGACATCGGGGAAGGTCTACCCCCTCTCATTGTCCTTCTTTTGCTGCTTGGTTAATGGTTGAAGAGTTAGAGTGCGTAGCAACTTCATCACCATTTTATGACACTGGATTATTATTGCCGACAACATTATTGGACTCTTATTGATTACATTTCTTGCCATCTTACTCTCCATTAGGCATGCCGAAAAGACGCTTCGCTTGAAAAGTTACCAATGAAAAACCTTTCTAAATGGGATGGATTGATAAGCAAATTGATAAAAGTTATGAGGGGATTTTTATTGATTATGGACAAGAAAGTAAATGATAGGAATTCTGGAGGTACGAAGATTGCAGCAATCACAACTAGCCATTAAATTGCCGAAATAAAGATAATTATAAATTTGCAAAGAATGTCGAGATCTGTGATCAATTGGGGTTTTTTACAAAGAGTACAATGTGGCTTTTTAAAGCCTACAATTGACTATTGCAAATGGTCATTGAATTGAAAAATATGACTTCTTATTCCTACTTTCAAAACAAATAACTTCCTTATCTTATTTGTGATTACAAGAAGGCACAACAACACTTACCTATAAGAACTTAGAAAAATCCTAAAATAGTAGTGTTAAACACAACCACCCAATTGTTATTTATTATCTAGTAACACTTATGTAAAAGTAGTTATATATTTGAACATATTGCTACTTAGCATTTACATGTTGATGTCGATGATTTCATCCCTAATGAAGGTTCTAATTGATAACTGATGATTGCTGTCTATTTCTTCCTTGGTAAGTTGTGTTGGAGGCTAACAATACAACCTATAGGGGGCGAATAGGTTGTTTTTGAAAACTTGACGATCTTTCTCGGAAATTGGCTAATGCTAAGTAAATATCAGGTCAAGATGATATTTTGAATCTTGTAATGAAAAATGTGTGCAAATAAGACTAAGTAGATAGAAACAACAGCATACAAGTCGGGCTAGATTGCACTAGTAATCTGTTGAGAAAGTTACAAATGGCTAGCATTGATCCTTTCACAAATAGATCACACTATCAAGATTCATCTGCTGCTTTTACTCTTGTACACTTAATCCTCTACACAATTACTAAAACAATACGAGTACAAGTCTCAGAGAAATAATAGAAAGAGAGTGTATTGCTAAAAACATAGTAGGAAGCTAATTTTCAATCTTGATATGTTGCCCTCCCTCATATTTGGCTTTTGAGGTCTTCTCTTTTATAACCATCTTCAAACTATTCATTGGAGGTGGATTGGAGAAGTGGAGAGCCCTTAGAGTTATCGTTCAGCTGTTGTTTGGAGATATACAATCCTTTTCCTCGAACATTTGCAGGTTACCTAGAAATAACAATTGTTGTTATCCCTGTCACATCTCGAGCTCCCTAACCATGAGAATGCAACTGACGGGGGGTTATTTTTGCAATGTCCCAGGCGCGTCGCTGTCCCGTTTCTTTTATTTTTTGTTATGCACAAGCGGAAGTGTACAAAACAACAACAACCAACAATAACCAACAACAAATTATCGGGAATGGTCACGAAAAATACATACAATCACACTACTATTATTAAACATTGTTAATGCTATTTACAAGCCCTTTTTACTATGGGCTTACTATGTCCGTTATACATTTGATTACATATTTTTGGGCTTGGTTGAGGTAACCTTAACTCCTCTAGCTCGTCTTTCAAAACTTGGTTTCCTCCTTGGTAGGCTGGCTTCCTAGGGGTCAGTCACGATGCTGTTGAGCCAGAATCCACCAAGCGGTCCGGGTGGCCCATCGAACCCACGAATGAGTCCAACAATGTCCCCATCGGACTAAACGTACCAAGCTTCAAAACGGTGAAGGACCAAGTCGTCTAGGCCCTCTTCAACTCAGACGATGGTCGTGCACTTCTGATAGGTGGTACCGGTACTACCCTCTACTATATCTAAGACGTTCACCTACATCTCTATGGATGCACCAAAATGAACGGGAGGTGGAGAACCCATACCTACGGGCCTGAAAAGGAAAACAACAAAAGTGAGTTGTCGACTCGATAAATAAACTTGCTAATCTCTATGTAGGAGGATGCTTCGTCGTTGAACTAATACATGCAATGATTGCTATCCCGCACGTCGATGGCAAATCAATAGCAAAATAGGTGCCTTGCCTTGGCTAAATACCCATTAAAGCCTCTATTTTGCTTATAAAGCATGCATAATCCAAACAACGTGTTAACACATAAAAACCCGCACAAAGAATATCATTTGGTCATGCACAGAAGCATCCCGGAATCATGCACTTAAGCTTTCATTTATTACATAACCAAAATCTATCAGTTCTTTCAGAATCCACTGGGCATCCAGAATTGATTGGACAATGTCCTAAAATCCATTAGTGACGGCTATAATCCTCGTGTGATCATGCGGCAAGCAAATAACAATCTGATTCTTATCTTCATTCTTAGCTGATGCATTGAGACCCAAGGCGTCCCATGCAAGTGTGTGTCGTGACTTACTAAGAACCTCGTAGTTAAATCATGCCGGGCATGAATCAAGGCCCGCAGCTTGGTCTGTTACACTTAAACATCAGCTTACAACTAATTTTGGCTTGGTCAACATGCCTCAATATTGATCGAGACCAAGAGAGGCTCAACCCATTGCACCTCCACGCATTTCCTAGAGCCAACGAGACCCCTTTCCATAGCTCAGGGCATGCTTGACTCATGGACAATACATCATGAACAAACCATACAACCAAAAGTTTTCTTCGACTCACTTAAGTATTAAATCGGAGGAAAAACGATCATTTAAGGGCATTTGACGAGAAATTCCATTATGTGGCTTTTATAGCTAAATTTTTTATTTGAGGTGACATTTTTTTACATTGAGTTGATCACTTTTTCATTGAGATTGATAATACAAAGATAATTTTTTAACAATAACTAGCATTGAAATGATCATTTTTAAATAATGGTTGGCATTAAGTGATCACTTTTTAAATTGCTACATGGTGTCATTTAGGGGTTATATGCTAATTGGACATACCAGTGAGCCATGTAGGATTGAGAAATTAATAAAATATGGCTATGTTAGATTTCTAGCAATCCAAATCAAAGTTGGCACTTGAGTGATAGTTTTTTATTTATTTTTAAAGTGGCACTTAAGTGATTCGAAATAAAATTTTGATACTAAAGTGAGCATCGTACACAACTTTTGACACTTCTAGTATCCTTCTCCCCATATAATTAATTGTTCTCTTATTTATCTTTTCACTCATTCGTACGAATATGCATATTGATAATTGTCCCATTTGTTTCAACAAAAGAAGGGAGTATCCTATCATTTTCACTGATATGGAAATAACACAATTCATCTTCCTAATCGAGTAGACTGTGACTAACTCTACTAGTCCTAAAAACAAAGAAAGAAGTCATATAGATAAAGCTTTCATAATTCCGATACATATCTTTGGCTCTGAAATAATAATTCAGATATTATGATGTAGGCAGAAGTTCGTCTACAAGCTAAAAATGAATAATGCTCTGATACCCTCTGATACTTGTGTAGACAAAGTTACACGGACATGTCATTATGACTTTGATACATACAAGATATAAATCTTTTTGGTCTGATTCTTAAAAAGAAAAGTATGTTCACTGAGGAAGAGCATGTGCTACCATTCCTTTTGCTCTAAAATGCTTTTTTTTTTTTTCATGTTATGTTACTTGAAGATGAACTGGTGCTTACAAAGAGCATGTTCAAAATTCACATTCTTTGCTTTGTTTAAGTAAGTTAGAGCATGAGTAATCTTTATCACTTTTATTGCCCATGTCTGCCTTAATGATGTAGGTGTAGGAATAATTGTAACCCACATGATATTATTAATGGTTTGATAATTATTTAAATACTAAAAATGTATTGGCTATAAAAATTTTGCAAATTTTTTTTTTTTGAAGATAACATATGAAAAGTTGCAACTTTTATGAAGACAAACATAATAAGTTGAAAAAAAAAAGTCCAACCCGTGTTTCTCTCTTTTGCTAGTGCCTGAGCTACTGTTCCTGTGCCGGCAAGGGTGTGCTATTCCGGTGAATGTGGTCGGAGATTCGGCCTGAAATTCGGAGGTTTTCTTCGCCTTTTCCCCTTCAATCTTCTTACTGAAGCTCTCCACCTGAGCTAGGCTCAGCTCCTAGTATGGCTCTCTGTTCTTAGGGCTTCTGTTGTAGTTTGGTCTAGAATGGAGTCGGGTTTGAAGTCTGTTCTCCCTGAGATGGTCTCTGATTCTAGGGGGCTTCCGCCTGTTACTTCTCACAAATTAGGTGGTAGGCAAGATCCTTAGAATGTGGCCCATAGGTTGTTAGATCCTCTGAATGTGGACTGTAGTTGGTCTGTTACAGGGAAGGGGGTTGTCTCTGCTTGGGGGAATGCCGAATTGGTTTCTTTTGGGGATGTAGGCCCGACTCAAGCCACCAGTTCTAGCTTTCCTGCTGGTCTTAGACACCAAACCATGCCTGATTCACAGGAAGGTCTACTGCAAAGGCAGGCGACCCAGGATGCCTTGCATCCTCGCATTTTAGGAGGTCCTCCTCAACCGAAACAGAGTGGACAGCAAGGTCGCCCCCAAGTTGATTGTTCTTGGGTCAATATGGGTCAGACAGCCATGAAAGGATATAATTTATCTTTTGTCAAACCTTCCTACATTAATGACAGGCTGGTGGCTGAGGTTTCTGATGAGGTCTTGGAGGCTCGGACCCTCTTTGGAATGAATGTATTTAGGCTGGTGGAATCTGCCATTAAATATGTATAGGGTGATAAGCTTGTGGATGTCAAAGCCAATTATCAAGACTTTTTCTTTTTCCATGTCCCGGATCATGAATTCCGTAGGAGAGTGCTGGAAGGGGGGCTGTTGACAGTTGCCTGTATTCCGCTTATGCTCCAACAATGGCACCCACTACTTGAGCTCACGAAGGACCAACATTCTGCGGTTTCGGTGTGGGTTCGTCTTAAAAACATTCCTTACGCATTATGGTCCGCCCAGGGCATTAGTGTAGTGGCTAGTGTGCTAGGTAAGCCTTTTTATGTTGATCAGTGCACTGAACAGATGAAGATGCTTTCATTTGCTCGGGTTTGTGTGGAGATTCCAGCCAAGTCGGAGTTCCCATCTTCAGTTGATGTGCTCATCAGTGGAACCATGCGCAAGGTGGATGTTGAGTATGAATGGAGGCCAGTGTGCTGCCCATTTTGTGGCCTCTTTGGTCATAAATGCCCACCTAAGGATAATGCTATGAAGGGTGTTGATGCAGCTACTCATCCTCAAGATGAAAGAGCTCATCCCTTGGGCATTGAAAAGGTTGGTGCTGTCTCTTCTGGTCTTGCTCTGAGTTAGCTGGAGATGGGCAAGGGGCAAGGTCCTGCTATCCTAGATATGGCCACAGCAGACTTAGTCTTTTCTGCAAATGTGGAGGAAGGTTGGAAGAAACAAGAAGTTAGGAGGAAGAATAGAAAGAAGGCAGGAGCTCACCCTGGTCCAGCTGCGTGTTCCTCTAGCACCCCCTTTTCTTGGTCACATCAGGAACGGGTTTCTCTAGCAAGTCTTTCTTCATCATTTGCATCTCTTTTTTCAGATGATGGGCTGGATGAAGGTGTTGAAATAGGCGATAGCTCTAAGGAGGAGCCTCTTGAGGCAAGCGACACCAAGCACCATCAGCAAGTGTTGAAAACTGCTACTGATCTGGTTGTTTTGATGCTTGAACTACTTCAGTCGAAGCCAGCTACTGATCCGGCTGGTAAGGGGCCCAAAATGCCTGATTCGAAGCATGTTGCTGATTCGGATGTACTGGGATCCGAACTGATTGAGCCGACGCTTGCAGCTGATCCATCTTCTTCGCCTACATCCAAGAAAGTCCCTAGTCTGACGGCCTCGAAGAGCCGTCGGCGAACAGGCCGCCGCAAGTGGGTCTTATTTTCCTCGATGCATATAGTATTATATGAATATAGGTATATGGAATATAAGGGGACTAGTAGACCCAATTCGCTAAGCTAAAACCCGCAACCTTGTGCATACTTATAACCTATGTTGTATAGGTATTTTGGAGACCAAGGTTCCTGCTGGTCGTTTTGAGGCTATCTCTTCTAGTACTGTTCCTGGTTGGCTTTGGGTTTCAAATTATGCATTCTCCCTTAGGGGTCGGATTTGGGTGGGTTGGGATTCGAATAGAGTGAATTTTGTTGCCCACCTAGCTCATGGTCAAGCTATCATGGTAAACTTTCGGAGCATTGTTTTGGTATTTCCTTTAACTTGTCGGTCATCTATGGGGAGCACACCTTTGTGGCTCGTAGGATGCTATGGGCTGACCTGGTTCAATTGAGTTCCTCATGGAATAATTGTCCGTGGTTAGTTGCCGGGGACTTTAATGCCATTCATGACCCCTCGAATAGAGTGGGTGGCTCGACTGCTTAGATCTCATCTTTTGATGAACTGAAGGATTGTCTGTCTTAGGCTATGCTTGATGACCTTTGTTATGTTGGCTATCGACACACTTGGTCGGCCTCCTCAGGGGCTAATCGGAAAATTCGCAAGATTGATAAGGTAGTGGTGAATAGCAAATGGTGCCAGGACTTCTCATTCTCTGAAGCCTCTTTTATTGCACCGGGTATCTCTGACCATACTCTTATGATTGTTAAGATTACTAACTCGTCATCCAGGAGGAAACCTTTTAAATTCTTCAATTTCTGGATGGAACATCCCGATTTCTGGCCTCTTCTAAACCAGGCCTACTCTGCATCGGAGGTAGGTACTCCCATGTATTGGTTATACTTCAAATTAAAAGCTGTCAAATCTCTTCTTAAACAGTTGAACAAGGATGTTTTCTCTGACTTTTCCACACGTGTAGCGACTGCTAGGGGGGCCTTAAAGGCTACCTAGGATGCTTACCGGTTGGATCCACATAATGACGAATTGGCAGAGATAGAGAAAACACAGCTTAAGCTGTTTTATGAACTCAGGTCCCAGGAAGAATCCTTCTTCCACCAGAAGTCCAGAATTCGCTGGTTAAAAGAAGGGAATCTCAACACAAATATTTTTCACACTCGGTGAATAATCGGCATCTCCAGAATAGAATCCTCTCTATTCAGGATAATATGGGCAATTTGGTCTCTGATTTGAAGGAAGTCCACAACCTCTTTATTCAGCACTTCCAGGAGCTGCTTGGCACGGGGAGTATGGAGTTTCGGCTGTCTCTTTTGGAAATAAAATCTATGCTTAGGGCTAGTGTTTCAGATGACCAGGTACGGTTGGTATCTAGTCCTATTACTTCCTCTGAAATTCATGATGCTATGTTTTCACTTGTGGGGAATAAAGCCCCGGGCCCTAATGGTTTTAATTTTGATTTTTTCAAAAAGAATTGGGAAGTAGTAGGCTAGGATGTGGTTGAGGCTGTTCTGCATTTCTTCAATATTGGAAGTCTGTTAAGGGAAGTAAATAATACAATCCTTGCCCTTGTGCCTAAAACTCCCAATGCTTCTTCTGTGGGGGATTTTAGACCGATTGCTTGTTGCAATACTATCTATAAATGTATTAGTAAGATTATTGCTAAGAGAGTGGCTGTAGTCACCCCCTCCCTAGTAGGCCTTTACTAGAATGCTTTTGTCAAAGGACGGAGAATTAGTGATAACATCTTATTAGCTCAGGAGTTATTTAGTCACTTTCACGTGGAGCCATACCTCCCTAAATGTGCAGTCAAGGTGGATTTTCAGAAAGCCTATGATACTCTTGATTGGGATTTTCTTGAATTAACCCTGGAAGCTTTTGGGTTTCCTAAATAGTTGGTCGATCGTATTATGATTTGCGTGCGGACTCCCAAATTCTCTATTTCAATCAATGGAGAGCTTCACGGGTTTTTCCCTAGTGGGAGGGGGTTAAGACAAGGGGATCCTATGTCTTTCTATCTTTTCACCCTTGCTATGGAGGTCTTTTTGGGTATCATTTCTCGGTAGGCTCGTCTTCCCGGTTTCAAGTTCTTCTGGAGATGTAAGTCTATTCGTTTGTCACATTTATTTTTTGCCGATGATGTCTTCCTCTTCTGTGAAGCTTCTATGGCTGCGTGCCTACGCCTTAAGGAAGGTTTGCAATTATTCTCTTCCTGGAGTGGTCTAAGGCCAAATCTGAGTAAAAGTGAGGTGTTCTTAGTTGGTGGCTTTGCAAACACTCGAGATCAAATATGCCAGATGTGGGGATTTCGGCTGGGGTCCCTTCCAGTGAAATATCTTGGCGTTCCAATTATTACTAAGAGGATGGCCAAAACGGACTACGTTGCCCTAGTTAGTCTTCTTACTGCTTGGGTCCATTCTTGGACTCACCGCTTCTTGTCCTTTGCTAGTCGACTATTACTTATCAAGTCGGTCCTTCATGCCATCCAAGTATATTGGGCTAGCATTTTTATCTTACCAAGCTCGGGTTTGAAGAGGATTGAACAAATTTGTCGACATTTTTAGTGGAAGGGTCCCGGCTTAGGATCCGGTGGTGCTAAAGTGGCCTAGGAAGAAGTATGTCTCCCAAAGGCTGAAGGAGGACTCGGGGTGAGAAAGCTTCGGGAGAGCAATAGAGCTGCTATGATGAAACATATATGGCTATTGTTTACCGACAAGGAATCGCTTTGGTGTAAGTGGATCCACGCAACTTACTTAAAGCACAAGATCTTTTGGACCATATCTATGCCAACAACTTGCTCCTGGGCTTGGAGGAAAGTTTTTGCATTGAGACTTGAAATGCTTGGCTTAGTAAGATGGCGGGTTGGCAATGGACGCTCGATTTCGCTTTGGTTTGATCCTTGGCATCCATTAGGTCCGCTGAATGTGGTTTTTTCTAACTCCTTCATATATCGGTTTGGCCTTACTAGGGACGCTAAGGTGGCGGACCTCTTCTTACCAGTAGGGATGACAATCTTCAACATCTCCAAAGCTGGTCACTTCCGATTCCTCTTCTCAACGACAGGCCGGATGTATTTACTTGGCAACCTCTTTCATCGGGTGAGTTCTCGACGGCTTCGGGTTGGGAAACTACTAGGAATCGAGCTTTGCGAGTCCATTGGTCTTCTTTAGTGTGGCATAAATCTATAGTGCCAAGGCATCAATTTTTACTATGGTTGATTGCTAGAAACCGCCTACCTACCCAAATGTTCCTCCTTTCGCTTGGGAGGATTTTTGGTGCTGTGTGTGCTTTTTGTAAATATAGCCTGGATACTATCGATCACCTATTTTTTGATTGCCATGTAACATATGCTCTTGCTATTTTTTGGGTGGGCAAGTGCAATTTGGCTTGGTCGGGAGGATCATGGAGTAATACCATGGTTTGGGCCAGTAATAATTTATATGGTAAAGGCTTCCAGAAGGAAATATCCAGGTTCTCCTTTGCTGCTCTCTGTTATGTTATATGGAAGTCTCGAAATGATGTTTTATTTCAGGGTAAAGTGGTCTCCCTTCCTTCAATGAAGCATTATATCTTCAAGGTTGTCAAGGACAAAGTGTTGTCTGGAGACATTATGGTGAATAGACATCTTCAGAGAGCATGGGGATTAAGTGCCTCCATTTTTGCTGTTTAAGTCTTTATGTGATATCCCTCCTGGATGTTGTTTTGATTATGTTACTTTTAGTTATTCTCGGATTGCGGCATCTTTCCACTCAGTAGGCTAGCCTAAGCTGAGTGTAAATGGGTGCCGTTATCCTTTAGTTTGTACATTTGATGGTTGGCATTTATACAAGTTTACCTTACCAAAAAAAAAAAAAAAAAAAAAACATAATAAGTTGCCACTTTTATGAAGATAGAATGTTTATGTGCTTTGATGGAAGACACTTATTGAAGACGTCTATTGTTAGCCTATAAAAGGAGTCTGGTCCTCTCTCCACCTGCAGAGAAAATGAAAAGTTGTATTTTATCCTCCATTAGATAAAATACATTAAGAAAAAGTGATTTGAGGGAGAGAAATTGAATTTCATTGTTTCTCCTATTTCTACAACAATTGAAAGCTCGGGTTTATTGCTTTCTCAAGGCTCTTGTTAGGGATAAAGGTATGCCTTAATCCATCTTGTCCTGAATAAATCATGAATATTTAAGATTCTTTTATTATGAATTCCACATTACCAATTACATTATTGCCACCAGATGGTAACAGAGCATAGTTTAGGATTTCATGGTTTTTTCAATTATTAAATATGTATGGTTCTGTTGATGCTCTCCTAGTAATGATCGTTATAGTTATATATAATATTTTGATTGACAAACTCAAGCACTTGCTTAATGAAATTGCAGGTAAATTATTATTTGGGCTTAGTGCTCTTGGTGTATATATGTTTTTATGTTTTCCAGCACACTAATTATTTTTCTGTATGTATTCATATATTTATATATGAATTGACATCTATTATTAAGGGATCATGATGTATAATTTGATTCTCATACATTTATGACAATTTTATCATGAACGGATTAAATCTTAACATTTAAAGATAATTGAATTATGAAACAATTATCATGTGTTACAAATTAAAAAAATGGGCAAATATCACCAAAAACCCTAAACTATACCACTTGTGACAATTTTACCTTGAACCATTTTTTGAAAAATAAAAAACCCCAAATTATGCCATTTGTGACAATTTTATCATGAACTTTTTTTTGTGCTACAAAAAATCTCAAACTATGCCACTTAGGACACATTTACCTTGAACTTTTTGGTTGAAGGGCATTTTCATCTTTTTCCATTTTATTTTTTCTTTTTCTTTTTTTCTTCTCCACTCTTCCCCCTACTAGCCATGGTAGAGGGAAGCTAGTGAGGGCGGCCCTTGTTGGCGTTGGAGTCGGGCGAGGGCTACCCTTGCCTACCCTAACGAGGGTAACGCTTGCCGGTGTCGAGCAAGGGTTGCCCTCGCTGGCATCGGGTGAGGGTTGCCCTCGCTGGTGTTAGGTGAGGGTGAACTTTTCTGGCATTGGGCGACCCTCGCCTAAGTCGAGCGAGGGCGACCCTCGTTGGTGTCGGGCGAGGGTAGCCCTCGCCCAACTCTAATGCCGGTGAGGGTGGCGTTCGCCGACTTCCCTCTGCCATGGCTAGCAGAGGGAAGAGAGGAGAAGAAAAAAAAAGAACAAGAAAAAGAAAAAAAGAAAAGGACGAAAATGCCCTCCGGTTAAAAATTTTGGGGGTAGATTTATCCTAAGTGGTATAGTTTAGGGGTTTTTGGTGGCACAAAAAAAGTTTAGGATAAAATTATTACAAGTGGCATAGTTTGGGGTTTTTTAGGGAACAAAAAAGAGTTCAGGTTAAAATTGTTACAAGTGGCATAATTTAGGATTTTTGGTGACAAAAAAAAAAGTTCAAGGTAAAATTGTCATAAGTGGCATAGTTTGGGGTTTTTGGTGGTATTTGCCCTAAAAAAATTCAATTATGAATGGTTAGGTAGTCACCAAAGTGTTTGAACCTTAAAGTCCCTTGAATTTTTGAAATTGTAGAATGTTTTATTCAATTCCCCATGATCAACTGATGCTTTGATTGAAATCATTTAGTTACATTTCATTATTGGTGTTATGGGTATATTGAAGTTCATTTATTTTAAGAACTTAAGGATTCACCCAAAGGTTAATTAATTTCTTATAATTTATGAACGTAATAGTTGGTAATTAATATCTCTTGTTAGATTTGTTTGTATGTCCAAAGATAGTAATAAATTTTAATGAGGTCTAATTATAATTACCAAATGAAAGTTATTAGCATCATTATGGTTTAATGCATATCATAGGATCATCCAAAGGAGAACTATAATGTACATGTATTGTTTAATTTGAGTCTTATTATTTGATATTTTCAAAGCACTAATGTATATATTTGTCTTGCATATTTGCAGTATCTGTGCATGTTCCTCTTTATTTTCATGCTTCATTTGTTTCTTTATTCAATGGAATGAATTTCTTTGATTGGTGTGAACAAGTGCAGTTTCATTCAGGTGCACTGAATTTTGATTTAGCATTTCAAGTTGAAGAACGATTGCTATTACTAATGAAAGTAGTGGTAATAAAAAGTTTCTACATAAAGCTTGAGAAAGATTGAATAGATTAAGCCTAATGTGGATGAGTACTTTTTGGTATAGTTCAAATTGAGCTCATTGCCTCATGAACAATAGGCTATTTCAGATGAATTATAACACTCTAAAGGATAAGTGGAATGTAAAAGAATTGAGCAGTATGCTTGTTCAAGAGGAAACAAGGATTAAGATTCAAAAAGATCATTCTTGTATCTTAGAAGTCATCAAGAAGCTAAAAAGAATTCCAAAAGAAAATGTGGAAAGAGTAAAAAGAAAGGATGACACAGTCTGAATGACTCTTCTAAGGCTTCTCAAATCCACAAGAAGGAATGCAATTTTATTAAGTGTCACTTTTGATGATAATCTCATTGTTCAACAAGTCCATTCATGATAGCATTATAGCACACGAGCATTCCTTTGATATTTCCATGTGGCTCATCTTCGATGTCTCGTAATCACCAATCACAATGTTCAGTCTCCCCATAGGTGACTTCAAGCGTATGCCAAATTATTTGCTCGGCGGGGATTGCATTTCCTCTTGCTTGTAGTGGGATCGGGTGAAGTGAGAAACAAACAAGACTATCTTAAGACTCTAAAATTAAACAACTTGATTTGTTCGGAAAAATCCTTATAAGTAACAATACTAGAAAGTAATATTACTCATTTGGATTGGGATAATATTCTATCTAAAGAACTTAATCAAAGTAGTTGGATAAATATTTCAAAGCTAAGAAGTAGAGTTTGTGAAATTTTGAAAGTATTGAAGATAAAATACAAATTTCAGACACTTTGATTCAAAATAAAGAAATCCTTAAAAGTAACGAATTAATTCCAGAAATCTTGAGTTTAAAAAATGGATTAACAAAAAGAAATTTGTAAAAACACCTCCTGTAAAATTAACCATGACAAGATCTTTATGCTCAAAAGTAAAAGTACTTCTAATAACAAGCAATGAGGCTCTGAAACCAATTGTTGAGACTAGCAATACAACCCAAATGGGGTGAATGGTTGGGTGAGTAGGTTGAATGAGAAACTATGAAGATCTTTTGCGGAATATAACAATTAAAACTTCACCATTGGCAGACAGTTTAATATAATTAGGAGTGCTGCTGATGAACAAATACACAATCAAGGTGGTGCTGACAAATAGATTAATGTAATTGGGTGCGATGTTGATAAACAAATAATGAAGAGATAAAAGATAACACATTGAGTTTTATAGTGGTTTGGCTTTATCTTTAAGCTTATATCCACTCTCAAGACTAACAAACAAAATAAGGCTAGAATCCACTAGTAATCAGCATTGCAAGTTACAATTGGCAAATGTTGTTCCTTTTACGTGATCTATTACACTATTAGGACATAAGCATTGCTCTTACACTTGTACACTTGATGACTTATAGTTACAACTCAATCGCACCTCACAGAGACATAATCAACATCATAATTGCTTTCAATAGAAATAAAAACACTAAAACCTATAGATTTGGTTTGTTCGTTTCAACCCCAACCTTGCAACTTATCTTGAATTGCATATATAGCCATCAAAACCCTTAGATGACCGTTTGCAACTCATCTTCATGAAGTAGCTATTGGTATTGTCATTGCCATCAGTAGAATGACTCCTTGTTACTCACTAACGTCAATGTAGTTTCCTAAACAGACAAATTGGTCTTGTTAATGTCCGCCTTTTGTTAGAATTACCATAACTGCTCATCTCCAGTGCTCCTGATGCGAAACCTAAGCCTTTGTAATGGCTATATTAGTGTTGTTACTGTTCCAATTAGATGAGCATACGGACAACACTTTCCAGAGCTTGATATCTACACCATCCCTTAGCCATGTAATTAGGAGTGCAGATTAACGGAAGTTTGTTGATGCTTTCCATTGACGAACGCATGTGGAATGACTTCCGATCAATCTTCAAATCATTCTTTTGGCTTCATCGGCATACAAAGACTTCCAAGGACATCAGCATTCCTGCTGACTCCTCGTCTTCACTTAATGGCCGAGTCTACATCAAAGACCTTCAAGGACATGAGAATCATCATTGATTCCTCGTCTTCACTAAGCTCACTGGACTATCATCATTGTCCCTATCCCTTCACCTCATTTGAAAAGAATTGCTATAACCAACAATTTGCTGTCCCGATAATGATCTGCTGCTCTTTTATCTTCTAGTACTTCCAAGCATATTGACGATTATGACTCTACCAAGCCGTTCACCTTCACTAGTGTTGACACCTAAATTTTTACCTAACGTGTGGCTATATTTGCAGGCTGACTCACAAGAAGGATACCTTTGGTTGACGTTTTTTATGGAAAATATGTTCAGCCTAATAAGGGACCATGAGCCTCACCCATAATATGAGGAAGGGGACAAATAAATTGCACACGTGAGGATAGAAAATTCGGAAGGAAATCAATTGGATGCTAGGGGGTCGCAATTTTCACAAAGAATCTTCTCTCCAATAGATTTCGGAGGAATTCATGGGATAAGACGGACAAAATGGAGGGAAGAAAATGAAAACATTTGTGGAAAGTGTGGGCTGTGGAGACTTACAAAAGGAAGCTAATGAGCTGAAAAATAAGAGGGGGTCAATCTGATTGGCTATGCAAGGAAGGTGGGGATCCTGGCCAACCATTCTTGCTCTGATGGATATTCGGATATTGGTAAATGAGGATCCAAATTTTTGATTAAGAACTAAGAGCCAAAAAATCAGGTGAACAGGAAGGCAGGAAATTTGATAAAAGAAAGAATCAAGATGTTCGGGTTTGAAAAGCTTACATGAAATAGGAAAGATTAAGCTGGCCACAAAATCGCGTACCAATTTGCAGACCATGAATTAAGGCAATGAGAAAAGGAAACTTAGAAAATTGCCCGTAGAATGAGACGCTTGGGGCATTATAAAAGGAGGGGAGAAGAGCATGAAAGGATCATCAATTTTCTCATCACCATATGAAGCTCTCTCGTGATTTCACAATGTTGTGGTGCCTTGCATACATCACAACGCAGTCCTTTTCTTGAGTCCTCAGTTTTCAAACGAGTCTCCAATAGCAGCTACAAAAGCTCTGCCCTCACTGAAGACCTCCATCGTTGATCATTGCTGCTATTCACTGCTGATTTGCTGCTGTTCGCTGCTGATTTGCCGCTGGTCGCTACTGTTTTGCCGATGTTCGTTGCTGCTCTTGTGCGTCATTGTTGCTACATTGTTGCTGGTCATTGCTGCTACATACCTTTAGTTGCTTCCTATAATATCGTGTTTCCGGTTTGTGCCAATCTCTCTTAGTTTACTCAAACTAAGAAATCTTGTGATAATGATAATATCATTTTTTTAAATATGTTCAGGTTCATATTTTTTTCATGATCATGATCGTTGGATGTTATTTTATTATTTGCTCAATCGCTTGGTCATATTTTACAGGTTAATGGTGTAGTATTATAAAATCCAGCAAATGTTATATGCAAAATATTTTTTTTTAAATAAGGAGAAAAGGTGCAAGTCCCCGAACTCATGGTTTTTGGTTCGTAGAAGTAAAATGTACTCTCACATTTTACTTGGGTGTCTAATCGACCCAAAACTGATTAGTGGTGGCTCCAATAGGTAAGATAAATATCATGGTTGAATTGAGTACCAAATTGCGATTGGTAGGACTTGGGAGAGTCCGTGCTAAGCACTGCGTTTAGTAATCCATTAACCTCCTTCAGGAGGGTCGCAACAGCTTGGCGACTCCATTGGGGAATTGAATTAAAATTCGCAGAGGACTTAAGGCTTGAATTTCTGTTGTAAAAAATGTTTTTGCTTTTCATGCGTGGTGACCACGTACGCCACTAATTTTAGGTGTTAAATGGTTTTGCAGGTGAAAGTTGTATAGAGTGGAGTATACGTTAACCCTTATTTTGCAGGGAGGTGTTGTGGATAAATGATTTAATTTATTGTTGAAGCAGTGTATGCATCATATAAATTGTTGTGCTTGTTTTAAATGTTTTAGCACTACACCTTCACACATACGTCCCGTGACCGGACCTGGGTCACATGCTAGGAAAATAATTAGGATGGTGTTAAGAGGATCTGGCAACGCCTGCAGACACGCAGGGGGGCCACCCTCTTTAACCCCGCTTCTTTTAGGTGTTGGGAGTGTTCATCTTTACTTGCAGACACGCGATAGTAAAGACAACCTTTCGACTAAGCTGGTATCAAGAGGACCTGATTTAGCCAGCAGACACGTCTGGCTAATCGGTATACATGTGCATGTTTTTGCGTCTTCCTAAACTTTGCTATCGTTATTCTATCCTCTTTGTCCTTATTACATCATGTTGTCCAATCATTCTATTTTGATAAATTATATGCTTTCATGATCAAGTATAATTATTTTCAAAACGATGGGGCACTGTTTTGATCAATAAGGAATACCTCTTCAAAGATACTTTCTTTTCTAATGAAATCCTAGCAAAAAAAATATTATATCCTCGAAGATAAGTGGGTTGCTTTGTTTTCACTCCTAGAGATAGTCTCATTGAAGACCCCAAGTCCCTTTTTCTTTATCTTTGCACTTATTTTCGTCATTGCACTAAAAAACTTGGTTTGCTAAATCACCTTTTAAACTTGTCTTTGAGGAAATGGTGATATCAGTTCCAATTTAAGCTCAGTGTGCCCTAAAAGAACTCATCACTTTTTTATCAGTATTTGCAAAGGTCAATGTGGGGCAAAACCATCTTGATTATTCGATCCTGCAAGATGTGGAATAATGGTGTAGGAATGAGAACACACCTTCAAAAAGAAAAAAAAGGTGGCATCTGTGGTTCCTCAAACACATGTTTTTGTGTTTGAGACAGGTTAACAAACCAACATTACATGAAGGAGGACCAAATCAATGCAAATATGTCCTCAAAGAAAAGGTGGTACTTGTTCCAATTTAAGCTTGACTTGTTATGAGAGTAAGCCGTTTCTTTTTTGTTTTTCTCTTTTATAGAACTTACAAAAGCAGAGGAAATTAAGGTGGAGGCAAATCCCAAATGGATAAAAGGAAAAGCGACCTAGCTGAAAATGAAGCCTTCTTCAAAGAAAAAGGGAGCATCCATCGAAGTCAAATCAACCCACTCATGAATCAACTTAGATCATTCATTCTTGTAGGTGACAATCATGGAAAAACGACCATGCCCACCTCAAAAAGCAAAAAGGAGTGTTCGTTCCTAATTTTAACACTTCTCGATTTCATATTTGACATTGTTCTCTCCTTTCAAACAGGTCACAAAAGGAAATCAAGATTTTTGCGAATAAGGAGATACAAGGGAACGAAAATGCAAGAGAAGCATCCAACCTTGAAAAGAAAAAAGAAGAGTGCATCTTGTTCCTAAACCTAACTCAATTTGTTATGAAAATGACATTTTTTTTGGATGACAAATCGAGGGACACATCAGATTTCGATAGCAACAGCGAACTGCCTAATCAAGAAAATGCCTAGTTTCAACTGAAATGGAAGACCGAATTTTCCTCAATCTTAGCTTGCATTTACTCTTGTATAACATCTCTTGAGTGCCATTTCCCTTTAAATAGGGACAAGCTACCATGAGGAGATGTAAGGGAACTGAGATAAAAAAATTCACCCAATTTTCGGAGAAAATGGTGTATATCATGCGAGAACATAACTTGATTAATGACACTATTTTCATTTACAGGTGACAAGCTGCATGGATGGTTGAGGTGCCCCAAATTCTGCAGGGGTAGAGAACTGAGTTGAATTGGTGAATAATCGAAGATTCAATGCAGAAAACCTCTATGAGCTCATCCTCGAAGAAGGCAAGAAACGACACCTAATGGCTCTAGTCATAAGATCTGACAGTCTGTCTTTTGCAAGAATAGTGTCCAAGTCCTCTTATACTTGCTTGTGCTAATATTGCGATGTTTATCATGCTAAAAGTTGATGAATCCTTACATTGCTTGTATTCTTCGAAGTGAGAATTTTGCATGACAATTTTGCCTATTCAAATCACCAATTTCATTTGAAGCTTCTTTAGTCAGACGATTCAATGAATGATGTGTGATGCTAAGAATGCCAAATGAGAAGTGTCGGGATGATGAAAGGCAATCCCTATCATACACACGGTCCCTTATAACTGAGGCGAGTATAAAAAAATTCCATGTTCTCGAGGTAAAGAGTTTTCTTGCAAAAGGTGGTTACCTTTTCTTGCAAAAGGTAACCATTGTTTAACCCCTTTGAGCTTGAATGTTAGAAGAAATTCTTTCAAAATAGCCCTGTCAAGAACGACCCCCACATTGGGGCAAACTGGAGGTAAGGGTCCTATTACAAGGTGGAAAAATGGATAGAACTTTCTTGCCTTCACTAGTATCAATCTTCAAGTGTCTTTAATGCAAATGAACTCAAATGTGAATTTAAGTGCCTTAAAATGATGAAGAGCATTCATTTCTCCATCATACACACTTTTACCCCTTGCATAACCCAATTGAGCCTGCAAATTAATTTCTAAAAAAAACCTAGTTGGTGATCATCCCCACACTGGGGCAAGGTAAATGAGTTACCATATCGAGACAATGTGGTTCGGAGCCTAGATTGAAGATGTAGACCCCAAAAGTTTAAAAGAACTAAATTGTCCAAGAGTTGATGGCACCATAAAAGCCAAAGTTTTTCTAGTCCATTGGGGCACTACGAGAAATGTATCGAAAAAGGGGAAAAGAATGAAAAAAAAAACGAAAAAGGGGTGAGAGAAAAACTATTGAAGCCCAATTTTTGAGGTTGAAGGCCAAGTTTCTGAAAATCATCCTCTAATGGAAAGGCAATGTTGGACTGTCATGGTGTCTACACAAGAAGATAACCCCAAATGAAGGAGAAGACTGGTAATGATGCCAAGATGATCACCTACTTAAAATCTCTTTAGTGAAAAATCTTTGAGCCTAACAAATCCTTTCACCTAGCCTACATTACATCCCTTTAAAGTCTCTTCAGATTATGGCACTTAAATTAATGTAGGGGTTTCAAATGTTGGAAGTTTCACTAGAAGAAGTGCGGGCAAGATTGTTTCTATTTCATTTGCAGGGTTCTTGATTTGTAAACCAAGTGGAGAAGATGCATGAAGAACAATCAAAGCCATGAATTGAATATCCTTTGACCAAGCCTACATTACGGTCCTATTAAAAGACCCCTCAGATCGATAAGATTGTACCGCTTGCAAGAAAAGCTCGGACCCTTGTTAACATGATGACGATAGCGAGATAGAGTGATCATTTCATTTCCCGCAATAATGAACGGGACAAAACAACATCTCAAAGAGTGAAAAGTCCTTTCAGACTAGAAGTCTCTTATTTGGCATTTTGAGTAAATCCATGTTATGAATAAAGGTTGTCTTGATAATGATTTTCTCTTGTGAAATTTGGTGATGCAAACATGGTGAAATTGATATGCTTAAATCTCAATTAAATAATTTAATTGGTTTTTTCAAAGATATACATGGGTATTTAATCTAATAGAGACAAGAGCCATCTAGCAAGTACTTTGCTTACCTTTGAATCATTACCCGATGAAGATTCCATGTATATCATCAAGACAATTCAAATACCTGAGGTGAGTTCTAAGTACCCTTCCAGACTATATGAGGCGAGTTCCAATAGTTTGTCTATTATACCTGAAATGAGTTCCAGGTACTCTTCAAGGCGGTCTGAGGTGAGTTCCAGATGTCTATTTAATACATGAGATGAGTTCCAGGTACCCTTCCAGACTATATGAGGCGAGTTCCAGTAGTCTGTCTATTATACTTGAGGTGAGTTCCGGGTACTCTTCAAGGCGATCTGAGGTGAGTTCTAGATGTCTATTTAATACCTGAGGTGAGTTCTAGGTACCCTTCCAGACTATATGAGGCAAGTTCCAATAGTCTGTCTATTATACCTAAGGTGAGTTCCAAGTACCCTTCCAGACTATATGAGGCAAGTTCCAGTAGTCTGTCTATTATACCTGAGGTGAGTTCCAGGTACTCTTCAAAGCGATCTGAGGTGAGTTCCAGATGTCTATACCTGAGGTGAGTTCCAGACTATATGAGGCGAGTTCCAATAGTCTGTGTATTATACCTGAGGTGAGTTCCAAATACCTTTCAAGGCGATCTGAAGTGAATTCCAAATGTCTATTTAATACCTGAGGTGAGTTCTAGGTACCTTTCAAGGCGATCTGAGGTGAGTTCCAGATGTCTATTTAATACCTGAGGTGAGTTCCAGGTACCCTTCCAGACTATATGAGGCGAGTTCCAATAGTCTGTCTATTATACCTGAGGTGAGTTCCAGGTACTGTTCAAGGCGATCTGAGGTGAGTTCCAGATGTCTATACCTGAGGTGAGTTCCAGGTACCCTTCTAGACTATATGAGGCGAGTTCCAATAGTTTGTTTATTATACATGAGGTGAGTTCCAGGTACCTTTCAAGGCGATCTGAGCTGAGTTCCAGATGTCTATACCTGAGGCGAGTTCCAGGTACCCTTCAAGACGATATGAGGTGAGTCCCATATGTCTATCATACCTGAGGTGAGTTCCAGGTACCTTTCAAGGTGATCTGAGGTGAGTTCTAGATGTCTTTTTAATACCTGAGGTGAGTTCCAAGTACCCTTCCAAACGATCTAAGGCGAGTTCCAGTAGTCTGCCTATCATACTTGAGGTGATTTCCAGGTACCCTTCCAGGCTATATGAAGCAATTTCCAGTAGTCTGTATGTTATACCTAAAATGAGTTCCAGGTATCCTTCAAGGCAATCTGAGGTGAGCTCTAGATGTCTATAATACTTGAGGTGAGTTTCAGGTACCCTTCAAGGCAATATGAGGTATTTATCTAGACTCTCAACAAATAATTTCATACCTAAATACACTTTTTCTAGGACTCCAGATCAACCTCGATAGGTACACACTTTATCTTTGTACTAGCATCATTCTTAATGCATTTCCCTCCCCCAAAAAAAAAAGAAAAAGAAAAAAGAGAGCATTCACATAATTGAAATTTAGGTGTCATGAATCTTTGAAGGAAACCTCTGTGAAACTCCCCTTCAAAGAGGGGTAGCTGTTGACACCTAAATTTTGACCTAACATGTGGCTATATTTACAGGCTGACTCACAAGAAGGATACCTTTGGTTGACGTTTTTTTATGGAAAATATGTTCAGCCTAATAAGGGATCATGAACCTCACCCATAATATGAGGAAGGGGACAGATAAATTGCACACGTGAGGATAGAAAATTCGGAAGGAAATCAATTGGATGCTAGGGGGTCGCAATTTTCACAAAGAATCTTCTCTCCAATAGATTTCGGAGGAATTCATGAGATAAGACGGACAAAATGGAGGGAAGAAAATGAAAACATTTGTGGAAAGTGTGGGCTGTGGAGACTTACAAAAGGAAGCAAATGAGCTGAAAAAAAAAGAGGGGTCAATCGATTGGCTATGCAAGGAAGGTGGGGATCCTAGCCAACCATTCTTGCTCTGATGGATATTCGGATTTTGGTAAATGAGGATCCAAATTTTTGATTAAGAATTAAGAGCCAAAAAATTAGGTGAATAGGAAGGCAGGAAATTTGACAAAGGAAAGAAATAAGACGTTCGGGTCTGAACAGTTTACATGAAATATGAAAGATTAAGCTGGCCACAAAATCGCGTACCAATTTGCAGACCATGAATTAAGGCAATGAGAAAAGGAAACTTAGAAAATTGCCCATAAAAAGAGACGCTTGGGGTATTATAAAAGGAGGGGAGAAGAGCACGAAAGGATCATCAATTTTCTCATCACCATATGAAGCTCTCTCGTGATTTCACAATGTTGTGGTGCCTTGCATACATCACAATGCAGTCCTTTTCTTGAGTCCTCAGTCTTCAAACGAGTCTCCAATAGCGGCTACAAAAGCTCTGCCCTCACTGAAGACCTCCATCATTGATTATTGCTGCTGTTCATTGCTGATTTGTTGTTGTTCACTGATGATTTGCTGTTGTTCGCTGTTGATTTGCTGTTGGTCGCTACTGTTTTGCCGACGTTCGTTGCTGCTCTTGTGCGTTATTGTTGCTACATTTCTGCTGGTCATTGCTGCTACATCCCTTTAGTTGCTTCCTATAATATCGTGCTTCCGGTTTGTGCCAATCTCTCTTAGTTTACTCAAACTAAGAAACCTTGTGATAATGATAATATCATTTTTTAAAATATGTCCAGGTTCATATTTTTTTCATGATCATGATCGTTGGATGTTATTTTATTGTTTGCTCAATCACTTGGTCATATTTTACATGTTAATGGTGTAGTATTACAAAATCCAGCAAAGGTTGTATGCAAAACATTTTTTTTAAAATAAGGAGAAAAGGTACAAGTCCCCGAACTCATGATTTTTGGTTCGTAGAAGTAAAATGTACTCCCACATTTTACTTGGGTGTCTAATCGACCCAAAACCGATTAGTGGCGGCTCCAATAGTTAAGATAAATATCATGGTTGAATTGAGTACCAAGTTGCGATTGGTAGGACTTGGGAGAGTCCGTGCTAAGCACTGCGTTTAGTAATCCATTAACCTCCTTCAGGAGGGTCGCGACAACCAGTGCTGTCCTTTGAGCTTCAATGAACATTATCTAAGCTTGTTCATGATCACCAAGTTCCTTCCAACTGTTTACCTTGTCTTGTTCCTTCCAAGCCATCATGAACATCCCCATTCTTCTTGGCTCGTTCATCCTTGATCAAGGTCCTTCTAGCTTGTAGACATCTCCACGCCCAATACATTTTTCACCTCAGATATTGGTAGTAATTTTCCATATCAGTAGAGCATTCTCGATTGTGATAGAGCACTCAACATCACACCCAATATAGAGCACTCAGCATCACACCTGATAAGGACACCATCTGCATTGTGACTTGTGTATATATCATTTGGTATTACTTAACCAATACACACATTAGTAGCCTTTAATTGTCTTTGTCATCGTCAAAACAACATAGGTGATTTTTTGAATAGTCACTACGTGGGGATGCTGAGATCTTGTGCTTTCTTCTCCTAAAGTTGAGAAGACAGATAAAGATTTAGGCAAAGAACTACTGATCCTTGGTTGTCTCCATGAAGGGAAAAATGCTTCTTTAAAGGAGGGTGGAACAGATTGCTTTTCTTGATGAGATTTGATTTGTCTTTCTAGTTTTTCTGCTTCAAGGGATGGATCAGCAAGATATTGTCTAGGTATGGCTCCTGTTTCTATCTTCTTAAGCCTTTCCTTCAAGGCTCGAAATAGTTCATCGGTAGCCATTACTGTTCGATCCTTTTTCTGGTCAACATGGTTAAGCCGAAGTTGTATAGCTGACATCTTGGTATCCATTGGATGTACAATACACAGCTTGGAATCAGTCGACTGGAGCATTTGTGCCTTTTTGGGTTAGAGCATTTTCTAATTGCGAATTAAGAATAGCTTCTACAGGGCTTACTTTCTTGCCATGCTTATTGACTCCAACAGAATTGGGCACTTTTGGCGTATGCTGGTGTCCACTTGATTCAATAAATTCCTCTAGAGCAGGTAAAAATGAGGGATGGAGCATAAATGTATGAAGAATTGGAGAATATGGTTGATGAGCACAACGAGATTATGGAAGTTCCACATAAGGAAGAATTGGAACTAGTGGAGTTAGAACTTCACAAAATTATGCAAATTGGGGATAAGTACACTAAAAGTGCTAAAAGTTATGTATGGCGCTCACTTTAGTGCCAAAAGTTTTTGCCAGCTCACTTAAGTACCAAATTAGAGAAAAATGATCACTTAAGTACTAATGGTGAGAAATTCCAGACATATTGATTACGTGGCATTTATAATTAAATTATAATATGACTTGGCAAATTTTTTAAAAAACTCCAGTCCACTTGGCATTTTTACACGGCATGCTTGGCATTGAAGTGATCTCTTTTTCTCTTTTTAATATTGACTGGCACTAAAGTGATCACTTTAAACAACATTATGACACTCAAATGATCACTTTAAATAAAATTTGGCACTCAAATAATCACTATTTATAACTTTTAGATGACGTCATTTAGGGGTTACATGCTGACTAGGAACGTTGGTGAGCCATGTGGGACTAAAATATTAATAAAATATAGCCATGTCGGATTTCCGGTAATCCAGATCGGAGTTGGCACTTAAGTGATTGCTTTTTAAAAAAAGTGGTACATACGTAATCCAAAAAAACTTTTGGTACTAAAGTAAGCGCCGTACATAACTTTTGGCGCTTCTAGTGTACTTGTCCCTGCAAATTCTGATTGTTGGGATGGACATTTATTTACGCATTTAAGAATGGGTTTATAAAATGGAGGGACTGGTGTGGAAGGAGGTTGTTTCGTATTTGGCTGAGTGGTTTTGTGTTTTTGTGATGGTGGTGGAGAAGAATGTGGAGGAGTATAGTGTTGAGTAAGGTACCAAATATTGGCACTTAACACCTTATTCTCCGAGAGGATCTATAGTTGAGTCGCCATCTTTCCATTGGAAGAATACATTCTCAGATGAGTGGCTTTTCTTGTACTTTTTCTTTGAAGGCCTGTCATAAGCTTCCTCTAGAGAGGCCAGACAAAGTTCGCATTGGCAGTCTAGATCCCATAAGCAATGACCCGTATGAGGATCCTTGAATTAGAAAAGATGATGTCCTTTAGAATTAAAAGATTGTATTTCAAGTCTTTCTCCCTTCACCTTCATTTTCTTGTGCATATGTCTGCATCATTAAAATTGTAGGAAAATGGAAGGAGGAGTTTCTTCCCTTTCATTTGAATGATCAAATTCGATGACTATTGTTGTCCTTTATATATATGCATACTATGCTTACAAAGGAAGAGCACGTGCCTACAATACATATCTTTTTGCTCTGATAGGGTAGAAGAAGGGACGCCTACAGAAACTTACTTTGAAAACTCTGCAATACATATCTCTTTGCAAAGTTTTCATGTGTGACTACTTCTACATATTTGAAGGTATGAGAGGTTTCTTCATTATAAAAACAGGAGATTATTTGGGAACTATGTATTTTGAAGATGAAGAAACGTTCTATGTGTACTAATATGTAAATTTGAGTGTGATGACAATTATCCTCTATATGTACAAGTTCACATGTGGATGATGTAAACAACAGGATGTTTGTGCTAGTGGAGAGCCTGCAAATGGGAGATAACATACTAAGTGGAAAGTGTTAGAGTTGGAAGGATCTCTGGATTTTGGTGAACAGGCAAGAGACGTGAGATTGTCAACATGCTCAGACGGACCAAATAGAAGGAAAAGAAGTTGGATAACGTGAGTACATCAATATGATAGGAAGGATCTAAGTGTAGAAGGTAGATGTATTGAGTTTGGTGAAATCATCAAGTCTATATGAATTGTGTTGCAGAGAATGTCATGCTACAAATAAGAGTGGACAATACTCTACATACATGAAAAAGAAGACCTAGCTCTAAATTGATTTGGTTCAAATTCAAATGGGTGCTTTGGATCCAATTTTAGGCCTTGGACCATGTTCAGGAGAAGTCACATGCGTTTGTCACTTTTGGCTAAGTAGATGAAGTTTTAGGTGAGTTCGGTGGCTTATTTTGGGTGGTTCAACAATTAGCTCTAGGTGAACATTCTGCCCTGAGAACAGCCAAGGAGATTAAAATGCTTTCAAACTTGTTTTTAGTTCTTGTGCTTATACTTAAAAAAAACTTAAGCGATATCTGATTATTCTATGAGAGATGTTGGTATAATCACTGTAAAAGAGTGCTTTGAGCGTAGGGTGCAGCATGTGTAGTTGTAGATAGGGGTGGGCATTAGTCTTGGTACAATTTAGAAGTCGAACTGGATTGGACCGACTGATATTGGGTGATTCTCACGAGAATTGATCTGATTCCTAGTTCCTGGGGAGGAACTGTATCGGCTGGACCAAATCAGCATAGAGTATATATATGAAGGGGTGAGGATCGAAGGACTATAGACAAATGATGAAATTTTGATAGAAGGAAACAACAAATCTGATAGATATGTGAAGATCCTATGGTTTTATATAGAGAGATCTAATATGAACGCTTTCATTTGTTAGATCTATTGATATCTTGTGTGTGGAAGAAGAGGAGAACTATGGATCTAAAGAAATATGGAAGAAGGGTATTGATTATGTGAAAAAGTTATGAAGGTCCGACTTCTTGTTTGTAGTGAGAATCTTTAGCTATGTCTTGGAAGAGGTATATAGTGTGTTGGAATATGACTATGGAGATAAATATTAAACAAAGAAAATTAAATAAAACTATGAGCATTAAATATTATATGTAAAGTGAAGAACACATATAATATGAAAAGTAGAAGTAGGGATAAACACTAGCGGATAGAAAAACCAACCATATAGGTGGTAGATTTGTCTGGAGAATATATTATATTGAATGTAAATTACAAATATGGAAACTGTAAATTACAAGTGCAGAATATGTGCTGTAGAAAGTAAAGTATAGTAATGAGAATATCAGATCTAGATCTGGGGCGATAATTCACACTCTGTCAATTGACTGATATATGGGATATGGAAAGATAATTGACTATGAGTCTGAATTAGTGGTTAGATCTAAAAACTATGATATGGTTTTCGAAAAACTTACTTCTATACCAGAGGGATACTTCTTTGTAAAGATGGGTTTTCGAGGGTTTTCAGAAGAGGTGAGGTTAAGTGTGAAGGAGAGAAGAGGGAGGATTGCCTAATACTCTCTAGAAGGATATACACAAAAGCCTCCCTCTATCTATTCTAAGTGTCCTCTTTTATAGTGTTCATGCTATAGTGTATTTCTATAATACTGAGTGAACAATGCTGATTGAATAGTAGTAAGTGTACAATAAAAGTGTAAACAGTAATAGTGAATAGTGTTTTATTGCTTCTTGCTTTTGTGACAATGTTGGCATATATTGTTTCTTCTTCTTATGGGGATGCCAGTCGATACCTTGAGGTTTCTTCCTGCCTATTGTTTGATTGTGAGGACTCGCATTTTGACTATTGGTCTTCTTCATATAATTGCCTGATTATTCTGTAGTATTATTCTTTGGTTTTTGCTCTAGCAAGGGCTGATATAATTAAGGATTTCTCCTGAAAATAGGATAATTCAGGAACCGAAGATATTTGTTCAGATTTGGTGATTTGTTTATTTAACCATATACGAACTGCTTCTTCTATTCCCTAGTCATATAATTTGAATTGATCCCACCATTTGGTTTTATGTCTTCTTATGAGGATGGGTATATTGCTTTGAGTGCTGTAGTAATCGAACTCCCACGCAGTTACCCACGATATTTTGAATATGGTGAAATAATGGAGGAGGCAAGGAAATCGAAGGTCATGCTATGATGGTCTGAACTCCTTTTGGAGCAGGTTATATCCTGGTTTAAGTGTGGGATGAAGGATGTTTTCTGAAGGGCTAAAGTATTCGTACCAGTTATTGAACCAATGTGGAAGATTTTGTCTATCAAAATAGTCTTTGAAATATACCAACCACATATGTTTGGAGATGGAATTTTGTCTGTAAAAAACATTTCACCTTTGGGTAACTCTAGCCTTGAGCTTTTATGGGTATGGGGCTCTTCGTGCCATTCGGTAGGGTGTATAACCTTGATGTATGGTAGAGTAAAGAATATGATCCTTGTCACGCCCCGAACCCCGAGCATGAGACAACCCCTTACCATGGTCAATTGAAAGCGACGTTCTAGGACTTGTCGACGATCATTCATTTTAATCTTTCATTATGCACAAGCGGAAGACGAATCATCCCTAGTCCAAACAGACAATCAAATAATCAAATAGGGATAGAGGGATGAATAGCAAAAATCTCGACTGCTCATTTATACAATTACTAGATTAACCAACGGAGGATCGCTTTCGAATTACAAGCCCGACAAAAGGGGTCGATTCATCCTCTAAGCCAGACCAAAAAGAAACTAGGTTAATCCAGCTATACGAAATGAACCCTCGGGTTCAGCACCGCGGTCACTCGGACCCATCGGACTCGGCTCCGTTAAGTCGATCACTGGTGAAGCGGGGCAGGATTTTCCATTGCGAGTGCGCCATTCTAAGGGCCTGAAAATGGTTAACCACGACGGGTTGAGATAAAATCTCAGCGAGTTCTTCCCCTAAGCCCTGGTTAGTACACTAACTAGACCTGGGGTATCTCTCCAGAACCATTCCTCACACAACTCAACCACAACAACCAGCAAAAAAATAACAGGCAGGGTCAACCAACAATCAAAAGCCGATTTGCATGCAACCTTACCCGGTATGTCATACCATGCACGTTATATATCAGCACAATACACGTAATGCACATGGCCGTTAGATGATACGGTTCACCAATCACATACGAGTCGCGTTACAAGCGATCTCACTTGGCCATTGCCACACCCTGCACGTTATCAGTTCATGCATGCGTGTCATAAATAATGATGTGATCACCTCATGCACTCTGGCATTCACATGTGTCCAGATTATTACTACCCCATAGGGCCACAACTGAACTCCTGCCAGTGTCTATTGGTGCAACTGCATCAGGGGATACTCTCCCAAGATGGATTTCCCCAAAGGATGTCAAGGGATACTCTTCCAAGACTGGATGCTCAAAGAACGTCAAGTGATACTCTCCCGAGATGACATGCCCAAAGAACGTCAAGGGATACTCTCCCGAGACTGCATGCCCACAGAACGTCAAGGGATATTCTCCCAAGACGGCACTTTCCAAACGATGTCAAGGAATACTCTCCCGAGATGGCGGGTTTAGTTTAGCGATCACACTAGTACACTATCACAACCCACTCCTCATAAAACGATCTATTTCCAGTGTCTCTCGAACAATTCACTTTTGCCCATTTTTATGAAAATCCCACAATTCATGCGAATGCTCATACAATTACACATTCAATTCAATTAATAAAGTCAAGACACATAAAATTACACAATTTAATTTTCGGATGAACAGTAATTTCAGAATTTAATAAATAACTAATTAAATTCAGAAATTAAAATAATTAAATAAATAAATTCCGAAAATTAATAATTAAATAATTTAAATGTAGAAATTAATTTAATCAATAAATTAAACAATTAATCACATTAATTAAGCAATTAAGGAAAAACATGACCAATTAGCACAAAACATACAATTAGGCCTAATTAAGCATAAATAAGCAAGATTAACCTAAGCTAATCTTAATCAACTATCTAACCACCTATTTTAGGGCTAATACACTTAATTAAACACCTTAATCAGCCCTTAGCACTAATTAAGCCAACCCTAAGCTAGTTTAGGCACTAAATAGGGTTGAAGAGCTAAACTCACCCGTTAAGTGGGCTGGAGACGCTGACACGGTGGCGACAGCGAGGGCGACACTCGAGGACCTTGAATATGACCCTCCAAGGTGGTCCCAGGCCAAAATCACAGCATCAACCTTTTCTCAGACCCCAAACTCCAAAGGACAACACTGCAGTGGAAGGAGGCTACTGGTTGGAGCAAAAACAAGCTGGCCGGAGGCTGGTGGTTCCAAGGGGGTCAAGGGGGAGTTGTGTGTGGCTGGTGCGGGTAGGCCAAAAATGGAGAGAAACGGAAGAAAAAGCGAAGCTGCATAGGAGGCGCTGCTACAGTGACGGACGGAGGACTGCCGACTTCAGGCCACCGTACGGGATGGCCGGAGACTGTTTCTGACGATCGGCTAATGTAGATGGTACGGATTTCCTGTGCTGATCAGTTTGATATGTGGTTCGGCTCGAGATTCCACAGGGAAGGCAACGAACAACTTAAATTTCGGTGAGAGGTCCAAAGTAGAAACTGCAGAAATGTAAGGAGAAGCAAGGGGAAGAGGGGCTGCGATTTTTCTTGTGATTAAGCTGAGTGAGAGAGAGATATTTAGAGCTCAAAATCCTTCATCAATGCCATTAATGGCTGCACCAATTTCCCAAGCACATGACCTCATCATCTCTCTCTTCCTTTTGTCTCTTCCTAATAATATCTAGGGGCAAAATAGTCATTTCCACCTTGCATAATTCCCAAACTGCCCTTGGGCTAAAAATGAAAGGTAGGCCTAGGAAACGGGCTGGGAAATGGGTAGGAACGGGCTCGGGAATTTGTTGGGCTCGAATTGGCTCAAGTTTGGATAACGGGCTAGGACGAGTGAGGGGTCGGTTGGGTCCAATGGGTTTGCTCGTTGTCTCGGTCTTCCACGGTGGCTGTCCCACCTTGGGCGTGAGGCTCTCACTATTCTTGCCCAGCCCACGTCCTCATAGGCTCAGGTTTTCGGTCCAAAATCCCCTTTCTCAAAAACTCGGCTCAACCGGCACTATCGACTGTCTAAAAAGCATTGTCCAAAAGTCCATCCTGGACATTCTTGAAAATTCGAAGTCTAATCTTGGATTCACATGCCTTGTCAATTTCGCCCAAATGCCATTTTGGTACTACTCAGACTGACAGGCGGCTTCGAGGACTCACGCGTAACCAATTCGTGCCAATTCACGTTCAAGACTTCTCGACACATGGACGTCCTTGACTGTATGAAATTACGAAGGATTGATTATTATTTCAAAGTACATGATTATCAAGGATCGACATAGGGTCATCCACGGATTCGATAACAGTAGACGGAATCACCTGTCGTCCCATTATTTATATTTGCGAATCGACTTCTAGTCGTCCCTGAAATCGGCCTGCATATCTACAGGATCGTCCTTACGCAAGTCTCACGGTCGAGTCGTTTTCCCAAGTCAAGTTCTTTAGTCGCACGAGTTCTGTCCTCATTAGCCTTTCCTCTCAAGGTCAGTATCTCAGGAGTGATCGGTTCCGAGTGAGATCAACCAACAATACACTGACAAAATTAACATTCATTCATCTCTCAAAGGGCTCGAATTTCAGGATGTTACAATTCTCATCTATTTTATCAGTGAAATGAGTAAACTTGGTTGATTTTATCCCAATTAATATTTGCTCATAGTATGCCAAAGTTTTGTTCATATCATGTGGTTTGTAGAACCAATCTTCAGGAAATATTTTTTTCGCAAAAAGGGTCGGATTTTTGTCATAAAATCCATCCTCAATTGTGAGAATATTTTGATATTTGTTTTTTGGGAAAAACATGGATCTCTTTTGTTGAGGGGCTGAATAACCACCTCATTAAAAACCTTTTATTTTTCTCCATCATCTGGTATTCCTGTAGCCTTTGGGTTGCAAGTGGTGATGGATTGTTGCTTATTTGAATGGCATCGGATGTTTGACCCTTTGCTATTTTGAGCAAAGATTAGGCAAATATTTTTCATGACTCTTTTGGTAGCAATTTGGCAAGTTATGCTATATCTGGCATGAGTTCTTGAGTATCTGGTATGGGTTGACTATTTGGTTCTTCATGAAATATTTGTGCCCATGACTTAATAAGAAGTGGTGGGGTTTTGTTTATGGTTGTTTTGGCATCGGATGATGGTTTGGCCTTGGCCTTGGCTTTATTTGGCTTTTTTTTGAGGCATGGTTGTATCCTTGTAAAAATTCTCTTGTGAGAAAATCAGATAATGAGTTTGAACAACCATTTATGAATTCACTATCAAAATCAAAAACATAAAGTATGGTTTGCCATCTGGCAAAAATCTATTTTGATGCAATATTTAAGACATCTTTCTGCAAAACATCTTTTGTGGATTTGCAATCAATTCTCAAGAGAAATTTTTGGTTTAAAAGATCTCATTGGAATTTTGATATGGAAATGACTATGGCAAGAATTTCCTTTTTTATGGTAGAGTAGTTTGGTTGAGTTGGGTTCCAATGTTTGGATACAAACTAAACAACTAACTCTCTATTGTTATGGACTTGTTTGAGAATACTACCATATCCTAATTCTAAGGCATTTGTTTCAACTATTTTGAAGGCAATTGGATCAATAAGATTTAAGCAAGGTATTTCTTTGATATGGGTTTTTATGGTTTTGACAGTTTTGGTATGGATATCTGTCCATGGTGAACGATTTTTTTGGTAACCTTTAGTACAAAGGTTTACATATAATATTAAGGTTTGGGAAGAAATCTAGGACATAGTTGAGGCTTCCTAAGAAATGCTGTAGTTGTGTTTTGTCTCTAATCTCATCTGGTAACTTATTAGTATACGAGATCGATCTTTCTATGTGAAAACTAGTACCTAGGTAAATATGATGTCATAGGAACCCAATCTTAATTTGGAAGAGTGATATCTTAGTAGGGGAGATTACTAATCCATTTTTTATAATAATCTTTATGAAGATTGAGATATGTTTGAAATGTTGCTCTATTCTAAGTGAGAAAATCAACACATTGTCTATATAAACTATGATGAATTCAGAATAAGGATTGAATATTTCATTCATAATCCTTTGAAATTCTGATGGGGCGTTCTTCAAGCCGAATGGCCCACATTCCATTCATATCAGCAAAGGGATTGTGAAGGCTGTCTTATTCCTATCTTTCTCACTAATTTGTATTTGCCAGAATCTTGACATCATATCAAATTTGGAGAATATTTTAGCCTTACAAAGCCTATTCAATAAGTCCTTCTTATTGGGAATTGGATATTGTATCCATTTAAGGGATGTATTGGGAGGTTTGTAATTTATGACAAGCCTAGGCACACCTCGTTCAAGCTTAGCATTCTTATTAACATAAAAGGCAGAGCAACTTCAAGGTGAATGACTTTTCCTTATAAGTTTCTTATTCAAGAGATCTTGTAATTCTGTTTGACAGAATTTCAAGACTTCTTGATTCATTTGGGTAGGATGAGCCTTTGTTGGTATGTCTATTTCTGAAAATCCTTGTTCATATGGAAGATTAACAATATGTTTTTTTCTTTCCCAAAATGCATTGGGTAAGGTGGAACATATAGTTTTCTTTATATGATTTTGCAAAGAGGATATTTTGTCTTTTGTGCTTGGTTTCAAAAGATTTTCTTCTAATCTTTTAAAGTCTTCTTTTATAAACTCAAGTTGGGCTTCCTTATCTTTTATAACATAGTTTATTTCATAAATAGATTTTTCTTGTAAAATATTTAGGGTTCTTTTATGAGGTTTGGTTATGAATTTGAAGGTTATTTTTCTATTTAAGGATTGAGTTTCAATTCCTTCATTGGTGATGGTGAAGGGTTGCATTAGTTGTATGAAAGGAGTACCAAGAATTACTTCTTGTCTCATATTTTTGACTTAAAGGAAATAAGTTTTATAAGACACTTGGTCTTTTATTATTAAAGCTTTTGGTAATTTATATTTGATATTAAGTCTATCTCCTGAAGCTGATTTTAATGTTTCAGAAGTTTTATCAAAATATTTTGTTGGAACAAGACCTTTTTTGACGCAATTTAGATCTGCTCCTGTATCAAAAAGAGCTGTTGTTTCAATTATGTATTCATCATTGATTTTTATGGTAATATTGATTATGGATGTTATTTATGCTAATAACATTAAGAAATTTGGATTTATATTGTTCATGTCTCTTTCTGGATATATGACTAGATTAGTTCCTTTAGGGATTTTGTCCTTAGATTTTCCTTTAATGGAATCCTTGATGTTAGAAATTTCTTTGGCCATTTTTTCTTGGGTAGCTTTTAATGCTTGTATTTCTATTTTCTGTAATTTGATTTCATTGTGGAGGTCACTTATGTTTATTGGTTTAGATTGCAGTTTTTTATTCATACTTAAAATATCTTTGAGGCTATAGGAAGAAATAGGTTTAGAGACTATGTCCATGGAGGAATGAAGCCTATCAAGATATCTTTGCCTAGCCTTTGGATCTTCTATTTGGTCGGCTATATTAAAGAGAAATTCTTCTTCCTTGATAAGCATATTGACGTCCGGGTTAGAAAATATATCTTCATATTCAAATTTTGAAGATGTTTCTAATTCATTAACTTGAATTCCATCTTCAATTGGTTCTTCTGAAGAGAAATCACTATCAGTTTGGGCTAAGATGTCTTTTAACTAATTGATGGTGTCTTTATCTAAAGAGAGTTCATTCAACCTTTTGTTTATTCTGTAGTATTTGGTAGTATGACCTTTATTACCACAAGCAAAACATTTAAGGTTTTTAAAGTTTTTTCTGGAATTATCATAGTGGTTTCTATTCTATGTTTATCAGTATGGGTTTTAGAATCCCGAGACTTATGATTTCTCTAGTCGAGACTTCCTATGGTACGATTTGTGACGTTTTTTCTTTTCTATAGGACAATTTCCTTTACATTTGGATCTTGTTTTCTCATTATAGTAAGGATCATATTTGGCACAAAAATCTCCTAGCATTCTGCCTTGGAGAGATCTTTCTTTTTTGAGTTGTTTCTGGATTTTAATAGTATTGCACATTTGTGTGCCTTGTCTATAAATGTAGGAAACTATTTCACCATAAGAAAGAAGATCATACGGTATTTGGCCATTATTATCTTCTCTTATTTTATCCCGAACCAAGTCACCTATGATTTTTGGTATTCCGTCGAGAAACTTTTCTTTCCAAAATGGTTGGTTGCAGTCTGGTCTTACTAGTACTCTATGGAGGAAAATATCTTTATATTCTCTAAATGTTTCTAAAGAATTGCATCTCATATTGGATAGGAGTTCTTGGTTCCTATCTCTAATATGTGATGGATCTCCTATAAAATGTTGGGAAATGGAATATATGAGTGTATTAACAGCATTAGGAATAGAATGACCTTCATTATCATAGACTAATTGGCCAAAATCATCTCTTTTATAAGCTGACAATATTTGAATTTTCTATTCATCTGTGAGATAATTATCCCACAAACCTTTTAATTGTTCAATAAAACCAGCTACTAAAAGATAAGCTACAGCTTGATCAGAAACATCTTGTTGAGTCTTATAAGCATTGGCTAGCATTACCATATTATTGGGTATGTTCAATATAGTGGCTTCTGCTGTTCCATCAATGTTCCATTCATATATGGCATCCGGAGAATACTTATTCTGGATTCTCTGGGAGGATGATTCTTCTAGGTCTATATCTAGAGGTGTAGTCCTATTATAGTATAATTTTTGAGGTCGTTTCCCATTGAGATTATTTACCTTATTGATAGTTTCACTATCAGAAGTATTATAAGTTTTATCAAGGACACTGACACTAGTGTTTAATTTATAGATGGTATCTTTTACAATCAATCCTTGATGCATAGGATTATCAAGTATCGGTTTTGACTCAACTTTCCTCCTTTGTTCTATGGCTTTTGAGAACTTAGCGCTAAACTTTTTAGGAAACTTGAATGTTTTGAATAATGGTTGTTTTATGGTTTTTGCTACAAACATTATTTGTTGATTAGAGTTTTGGATCGTTGATTCAATCTTATTCAATTGTTTTCCTATTGTAGATAGATGTTGGTTGGTATAATTATTTTGTTCTATTATCTTAGGAATGTTAAGTGAATCAGTCTTATCAGGGATCCTGAAGGGAGTGGCTATTACTTCACTTTCTTGTATTTGTAAAGTTATTTTTCAGAGTGGAGGATGTAATGATTCTATGACTTCATCATTATCAAGTTTCCACTTGTAATGATGGTCAAGTACCATTATTTCCTTAGGTTCTAGGAAATAATTTTCGAACTAATCAAAAAAGAATATATGGGCTTCATGTTTGTACATGTAGTCATAATATTGTTCCTTGATATGTTTTGCTGTTTCAGCAAATGTTCTGAAAAACCATTCTCTGATTTCCTTATTCTCTTTTGAATTAAATTCTTGATTAAGAAAGGCTCTATTGGGCTCAAATTCTTTTTCTAAGACATTTAATTCGCTATTGATTGGGGAATTAGTTCGTTCTATTATTGGTTCGGGTTTAGACTGGTTTTGTTGGTAAACTGGTCTGGTTATTCTTGGCTAGTTGTTTAAACCACTGATTTCTGGTTTAGGAGATGTTGTAGGGGTTTCTCTATGTACTTGAGGGTTAGGGTTATGAAGAGTGGTATCCTATCTTGAGGTACTTCTATGAGTATTGGAAGTACTCTACGGTATGGTAATTATTTTGGGAAGGTTAGGAAGATGATCAACTGACCTTCTTGACGAAGCTATATGGAATGAGGGGTTTGACCTCGAATCATAAGATCTTCTAGGAAACTGGATAGTTACCTTTCCCTTAGGATGTTGAATAATATTCGTAGGGTCTATATTTTGAACAACTAGTTGGGGAACTTGATTTTCTAGTTCATTATTCTGGTAGAGTCACTTCATCCCAGTTTATAGACCTTGGAATGGTAGTGTTTGCCCAAGAGAAATCTGTTTGGAGAAGGAGGGTTTCACCTTTTGGGCTTCATTTAAATGCATTTTCTCCAAAGGTTGAGGTCATCGCCTTGTAATGGACTCTATAAACTATTGCCAAAGGGATGGATCCTTCTGCTACATTGTAGTTATGGATCTTTACCTGCAAAGTAAGGGCTTTAAGGATATTTCTATCTTTGAGTGATACTGTAAAATTAGGGTGACAATCAAACTATATGGGTCATTTGCAGAGGCTAGTTTCTATGGTTCCTAATATGGATTCTTCATCATCCAAGAGATGAGAATCTCTCAGAACTAAGAGAAGAGTTGTATTTAATCCTTCCTTTATAAGAGGTTTAGCTCCTACCTAGACTAAGCCTATATGAAGATAGTTGTATTTATCTTTATGTTTCCTTATTGAGTCAGGATTTAGAAGATAAATTTTTTGATATGAGTTAGAAAGATGGATATCTCTTTCTTCAATTGCTATGATATAGTCGGATTTCCTAAAGAAATTCTTAAGTTTTGATTGCATATAAATTTCTTTAAGTTGAACCTTTGGGATTTCCTAGTTATCTATGGATTTGTTGAAATCTTTTATCTTGATTTCTTCTCTATATATAGGATCTAGATCTAACTCCCTTATAGATAGAGAACTAGAGGAAGACATGGATCTTGTATGTAAGTTCATACCTATTGATCGTAAGTGTTTCTTCTATATGTGAACTGGAACTAAGTCTTCTTATCCCCAAAGGGCCTTTACCGAGCTAACCAAAGGACTCACTGCCTCCCTAGGACTTACGGCATGTACTACTCGGTCGAAACGTAAAGAGTGCCAACGGATGGCTCTTGGTCTATCGCTTAGAGGAACCCCAACAAATGGGTGCTCGATCTACTGTCGGTATGGATCTTATACACTCGATCTATATCTCTCCACTGGCTCTGATACCATATATATTAATTTTTTTTTTTATAGTAGAAACCACCAAAAAATTGAAGATAAAGTCTTGACCAAGCAATATGTTACTAGTTCCTTGTGAGTTTGTTTCTTTTTCTAATTTCTTGATAGTAGAAACCATAATGAAATAAATAAAATAGCATTGTCGGTACCTGAGAACCAAATCAAGACTAGTTGGTCCAGTTCTAGCGTGGACATGGTTGGTTCCCGGTTCCACAGGCTTAAAATCAATCATGTCCGATTTGGTTCCCGATTGTAGAATGGGACCCAACTTGGAACCGATCACCTTTATTTGTAAAGTGAGTTACAATCCTTTGTTGAGAGAAATCTTCATCATAAACACTGTGAAAGGCCTAAAATATTACAGTAGTTGATTCCAACCTTATTATTAAATGGGAAAAGCCCACCAAAAACCTCAAACTATGCCCCTCGGGACAATTTTACCCTGAACTTTTTTTTGGGTCATAAAAAACCCCAAACTATGCCACTTGGGACAATTTTACCCCGACTTTTTAATTGAAGGGCATTTTCGTATTTTCACTTTTTCTTTTTTTTTTTTTTTTTTTCTTCCCCTCTGCCGCCATGGCGAGAGGAAGCCCGGCGAGGGTAGCCCTCGCCGACGCGTCGGCGAGGGCCGCCTCCGACGGGCGAGGGCCGCCCGACGGCGAGGCCCGCCTCGGTCGGGAGGGTCGCCCTCGCCAGATCCGGCGGGGGTGAGCGCGGTCCTCCCCGATCCGGCGGGGGCGGGGGCGACCCTCGCCTTATGGCCGGGGCGGCCCTCGCCCGACGCCGGGGAGGGTTGCCCCCGCCGATCGCGGGCGGGCGGCCCTCCCCGATCCGGCGGGCGACCCTCCCCGCTTTGCCCGATCCCGATCCGGCGGGGAGACCCTTGCCCCGCCCGAGCCGGCGAGGGCGGCCCCGCGATCCGGCGAGGGCGACCCTCCCCGACGTCGGGAGAGCCGCCCGCCCCGCGCCGGGAGTGCCGCCGTCGGACGGCGCGCCGCCGGCGGGGCCCTCGCCGGCTCCCCCGCCAGAAGAGGAAGAGGGAAGAAGAAAGAAAGAAAGAAAAAAAAAAAAAAAAGTGAAAAGACGAAAATGCCATTCATTTAAAAAGTCTCGGGGTAAAATTGTCCCAAGTGGCATAGTTTGGGGTTTTTTATGACCCAAAAAAAGTTCAGGGTAAAAATTGTCCCAAGTGGCATTTTGGGGTTTTTTATGACCCAAAAAAAAGTTCAGGGTAAAATTGTCCCGAGGGGCATAGTTTGGGATTTTTGGTGGGCTTTTCCCTTATTAAATTGTTAGAGCGGAGAGAGTAGACTGAGTAGAAAACTCGAACTACAATAAATTGCTTTGCTGTATCTTTTATCTCTTATTTTCTTTAAAATTCTGGTAATAGAAGATATTTTCTCTGCAAAACATATTTCTTTTACAAACTCTGTTTCGTTCTTTACATGTCTTGCATGGAAATTTTTTTAAAAACCCTACAACAACCAATTGACCTCTCTCTTTTGTTAAGTGCACCCTTTCAAGCGTATTTTTTGATTAAATAAAAGCATCCTAATTATTCTTGTTTAAAATCCAAAATACCTTTAAAATGAAAAAGTCGTGAGGGTGCATACCTAACATGTAGGGCATAATTCCATCTTACGTACTTCTGTCCAAAGATATGGACCATGAATATGTGGTTGCAGATGAATGGCTTTTCGTGATCACTTTTAAAAGCTTCATCACGCACCCACAATGAACATTCCAAATTCGGAAAGTCTTCAAATCAAACCCTAATAAAGATTTGCTAATCCTACTCCTTCCCTTCTTGTGTTAGCCTAAAATATACTCTCTCGTTTGGGACGTGACTGTTTCCACAGCCAAAGATGCCTCATACGCAACCAAATTGATTTGTCCGTATTAGAAAGACTAAAACACCCGTATATGAATTCAAAAAGGAAAACTGAGGACCGGCCACTTTTGGTTCTCTCCTCTCATTGCTCCATGCCCTAATTCCTTCGTTCCCTTTATTCTCTCCATGCCTGTACATCATCGAGGACAACGATACTTAATTTCGATCTTCCATGCTCTTCTTTTGTGATTTTCCAAACTCAACATTGACAACTTTTATAAGATGTGATTCCAATCCAATCTCCAAATTCACCAATCAACTCATCCCGAGCTAACGAAAAAGCACAGTTTGTCCACATGAAGGTTCGTGAAATTCCACTATACATACAAAACAAAATTAGTAATTGATTGGGGTCGGACTGGTATTTACTCTGGAGTGGATTCCCTCTATACGATTTGATTTTTAAAATATGTGATGTTGAGATTTTTCACGCGAAACGCGTCCAGTCATTCTTTTGACATTTTGAAGTGATAAGACAAAAGACAATGGAAAGGTCAAGAAGATTGGCGGAAAAATGACATTATTGAAGTCGCTGCATTTCACAGAGTTTGATTTGTACTCATCCACAAAAGGCAATCTTGCCTTTCAAAGAAAAAACCAGTGGCGCAAGAAAATAGAGCCGTGGAAATGGCGGTCCCCTCTTATTTCGGGTATTTCGGGAAAGATTACCTAAAATTATTTCGCCCTGCCGTCCCACTCGTTGTCCCATTTCTTGTCCCATTTCCTTATTTATCGTGTATAAAATTTGACCCGTTCATGCACTGAAGGGTAGGTGGGCATTGCATGGATTTGATTAATTTATGATAAAAGACGATGTACAACATATAACTATATATTAGCGTACTATAAGATTATAAGAATTATTGTATAAACTTAATGTTAGGAATTTGGAAACGCATAAGTTAATAAGCATAATATCGTGGTCGATGTTTTTACGTAATTTACAAATATCTTTAGAGTATAGTTAAAAGTATTTTCTTAACATGATGGGGGTGTTTCGGGGGAGGGGGGGGAATATGACTAAAAATATATAATGTATAATGTTATCATGTGAGACAGAGATGGATGTAAGGTAGATAATGTCGAGCGTCATGTGACAACCACGTGGCGTGTACAGGAGCAAGCACTTTTCAAACTCCAACTTTAATTATATATAATTGTTAGAATAATTAATATTAAATCACACATTCATTTAACAGTTTAAGTTTTTAGAATAATTGACAGTTGTCCACAAAAATCTCACATGGTATTAGAGCTAGAAGTCTTGAGTTTAAGTCTTTTTAGACCCCATTTGTTTCTCCAATTAAGTTTTCATGCTTAGTACTAGGTAAAAATATCATACTAAGCATAAGGGGGAGTGTTATAATAATTTAATATTAAATATAATAACAGCTTAAGTTTTTAGAACAGTTAGCAGTGGTCCCACAAAATTTCACAATAATAAAGATATTACAGTGTGAGACAGAGATGGATGTAGAGGAGATAATGTTAAGCACCACATGAAAATCACAAAATAAAATTGTCACATGGTAGTGTATAGGAGTGAGCATCATCTCAACTTCAGCTTTAATTATATATAATAGAGCTGTGGGCTTAAATGGAATGTAAGTTTGATCTTTTTAGTCTTGGGTTTAAATTTTGTTGAGAGCATTACGTGAGTAAATTTCTCAATGCACCAAACCGATGTAAGAGTCTGCACTCATAAAATTACCTGGGCAGTTGGACTAGTTGAAATATGTGAAATTGGTTGGACACTACCCGATCACTAAATTTCTTTAAAAAAACCTACATCGGGTCTACTTCGCAATTATTGCACCTTCAGCTCGAATTGACAAGCCAAACCAAAGCAATTAGTTCACTTTTTTGGTTTAATTCACAATCTCGTACATGGTGGTGATTGTTCTCATCTTTTCTATTGTTGTAGACAAATATGTGTTTTTGTTTTGTTCTTTTCATTTCAAAGCTTAAATGTTAAGTCTAATTCAAAAAGTTAGAATTATTGAATATTGAATAAACACAGTCAGCTAACAGTTTAATCTCTAAAGCAATAACATCAAGGGTTACAAAGAAGCGAATAAAGGTTTCGTGCTGAGTTGTCGATTTTTATTAGTTTGGTTTGAAATTCAGCTGAGATCATTCCAAATTCATCAGTTAGGTTTTCGCCCACATAAATCTCCTCCTCAAGATCAAACCAGTTACTGATGACTTTTCCATCTTACAATCGATTTTCGCTTTAGTACTTTTCTGGCACTATATTACAAAGAAGGCCACTCATGCTAAACAAACAACACAACTTTAGAAAGAAGCACATGCCCGGCCCTCCGGATAAATCAAGTTTTGGAGCTTGCCCTTTTGCGAAGGGGGACCAAAAAGCCCCACTTTCCATTTCCAGGAGTTATTCCAAAGGGCGTTTTCTCGTGTGGTCCTAACGGCTCGGACTTCCGACAAAACCATCGCGTTCCCTCCGTTTCGATTCATCGAGAGGAGCTCATTTTCCATGTTATGTTCGTGAATCTGGTAGCTTGCTTAACACACATACGAATGAGAATTGCGTGGCCCTCATGACTCCAATGTGTTAGGTTGGCGACAGATCACTTGATGTGGATGTAACCTAGAAGCCATCGCAATTGCTATTAAAACTCGGATCACTTTATATCGTGGAATAGAGGAACTATGACAGATATCATAAGGGTACCTAGGCAAAACTTTCCGAGAATGTTGTTTCCTTAATAGCATGCCCCTTTAAATAATTGCTCGTGCAATGAATAAAGCGGATCGTGTCCCACTTAAGCCCCATCCTACCATTATTTTGCATCTTCGTACTATAAGCGGAAACTGGGGGGTCACTCGCCTGACCACCTTCCTATGCTCGATTGGGCAGAGAAAGTTTACTTGGAGAACGAAGTATTCATCATCTCATCTTCTTACTCTAGCTGTTTAACTAATCAGATGAAAATGTCATTTTTGAAATTGATTAAAAGGGTGTCCATAATTTGTTAGGTTTAGCACGAATTACTTCAATAGAATTTCCGGTCGTCATGATAATTACCTCTAATGCTTCGCATTAGGAAAACATCTGTTAATCAACTTTCCACTTTCTTTTTGGGTCTTAAAAAAAAGAAGAAAAAAGATGTACTTTGGCGATGTATCTTACTTTAGAAGTGAATTCTTATGAGATTTTTTTTTTTTTTAATGGCTGTCGCTAATGGAACTCGCTCATTTTTAGACTATGGTTAGACAATAAGTAGTCGCCCAGGCAATTCGGTATGAACTATGGCTTTTTGAATATAGTACCAAAAAAGGTGAATGCATATTAAAATTTTTCTTTTTGAGTAAGCAAACACTTTCTGCATTCAATGTCCAAGTAAATTACTTCCATCAACTACCGAATATTGTAAGCTTGCCCCTTAAGCACTTGTTAAAGGTCATTATTTGTGTTTTGAACTCTGAATATTCTATTTTGCAGTATGTCACTTTTTCAAAAAAAGAAATTTGAGATTTTCAAAAAAGAAAATGTTGATCCGCATTTCTATTGATAGCTAGAAGCACTCTCACTTGATCAGCTGAGTTTTGGCTTTCGTCATGGGAAGTTGATTAAAATCAATGAATTTCATCAACGATAATCGCCAATTAATGTTTCGATTAATAGTTAGGTCAGTGGCAATTATCATCTAGAACCACATCTTGTTTGAGTTTTATAAACTTGCAAAAGATAAGCGCATGAATTCATACCTAATTTTCTCTTTGATCCCACTAAAGCTAAATTCACATGCTCACGCTCTCTCATTAACACATCTATTTCTACTACCAATTCTAGGTCGATAGCTGAATTAGGTTGAGATAGGGAATGATATGATTTTGCTAGCACATACAGTGGGACTTTAAATCTAATCTAGGACTTTGCATCTTGATTTCACTCACTTCAAACCTACTCTAGGACTTTTATCATCACTGTAAGAGATTTTCTTTCGATAGCCTTTAATTTGTGAAAAGGAAACTTCAGTCTTAGGTTAAGATTTATGGAGGCATCAAGGTAAGTACAATATCACATGGAGCATCTTCTATGTAATGATACTACATTGACGAGATAAGCTCTAAGAGCTTTAAATTTAAAGTACAAAACTGACGCGTCGGCAAAAGCATGTCTTAGCTATAAGGAAAATAAACAACAGAAAATAGGAGAAGCCATTATTATTAAGCATATTGAGTGCACGAGACAGGTTGTTAAGTATTACCTAAACTCAGTGTACTCGACCAAGCGAGTTAGATGGATGAATGATCGGTATATGATTCAGACCCGGTAAAACATAAATTTTACAAGTTTCTGTGCAATTCAAATGCGGTGAATCACTTCCATCAACTACCCAATATTGTAAGCTTGCCCCTCACTTGTTAAAGGTCATTATTTGTGTTTTGATATCTGAATATTCTATTTTGAGGAATGTCACTTTTTCCAAAAAAGAAATTTGGGATTTTCAAAAAAAATAAAATGTTGATCCGCATTTCTATTGATAGCTAGAAGCACTCTCACTTGATCAGCTCAATGTTGGCTTTCGTCATGGGAAGTTGATTAAAATCAATGAAATTCATCAACAATAATTGCCAATTAATGTTTCGATTAATAGTTAGGTCAGTGGCAATTATCATCCAGAACCACATCTTGTTTGAGTTTTATAAACTCGCGAAAGATAAGTGCATGATTTCATACCTAATTTTCTCTTTGATCCCGCGATAGGTACTAAAACTATATTCACATGCTCATACTCTCTCATTAACACATCTATTTCTACTACCAATTCTAGGTCGATAGTTGAATTAGGTCGAGAAAGGGAATGATATTGATTTTGCTAGCACACAGTGGGACTTTAAATCTACTCCAGGACTTTGCATCTCGATTTCACTTACTTCAAATCTACTCTAGGACTTTTATCATCACTGTAGAGATTTTCTTTCGATAGCCTTTAATTTGTGAAAAGGAAACTTCGATCTTAGGTTAAGATTTATGGAGGCATCAAGGGGAGTACAATATCACATGGAGCATCTTCTATGTAATGGTACTACATTGACAAGATACGCTCTAAGAGCTTTAAATTTAAAGTATAAAACCGACGCGTCAACAAAAGCATGTCTTAGTTATAAGGAAAATAATCAAGAGAAAATAGGAGAAGCCATTATTAAGCATATTGAGTGCACGAGATGGGTTGTTAAGTATTGCCTAAACTCAGCATACTCAACCAAGCGATTTAAATGGATGAATGATCGGTATATGATATAGACCGGGTAAAACTGAAAATTTACAAGTTTCTGTGCAATTCAAATGCAGTAATAGACTTCATCCGTCAACGATGTCGTCCAATGCAAAGTTTTCTTGCTCTCGTTTTGGACAGCTGAGAACGAGCAAGTGGGAAAAGAAGGTGTTCTTTTTACCCTGCCAAATACCTTATGAAAGAAACGTACCGGTGGGTGGGTTTAGATGACAGCAAATTTGGTGGTTGCAATGAAACGAAGCCCAAAAGAATACCATAAAAGGAAAGTGCATAAATGGGTGGAGAGAGAGAGAGAGAGAGAGAGCCTAGAGAGGGGGACACGAGGAGCAGTTTGTCTGGGGGGATGATGAAAGCGATCTAACACTTAACGAGCGACGATAGCCCACACAGTCCAGTCGCAGTCGCAGTCGCAGTCGCATTCGCAGTCGCAGTCAGAATTCATCAGATTGGAGAAAAGAAGCAACCACACCCATCCGAGCACAGCCTCACCAATGCGAAGCCAAAGAGAAAAACAAAAGAGGAGGAAGGGGTCGTGATTAAATTTCCTTTCCAGCTACATTATGAATCCAGCCGTTGGAGAAATCCCATTTATAGCAAGACCCCAATATCCATATCGCAACATTACATACCATAAAAAATAAAGAATATAGAATATAGTAGAGTTCCTCACATTCACCCCTTTTTTCAGTTCTCACGTTTTTTTCTTTTAGAAATTCCTGATTCCAATACTTATTTGGAGCTTCATTTTTTCTATTTAATATACTCCCAAAATCTTTTCCCCTCCACCCCCTATCTTTCGCCTTTGTACAGATTATGTCTGGATTGACTTTTACTTTTTACTCAATCTAAATCTTGCTGATCGCGCATTTTGATTTTTCTTTTTTTTAATTCAAAGCTTTGGAGAGTTACACGTATGTGGATAGGCAGGCACTTTTTCATTATCTTTTTAAAGATTGAATGTTATTTTATATTTTAATGAGAACTTCTCTCTCCCTCTTTTTTTTTTTTTTTTTTTTGCATTTGTTCAAGTGTAAATAAATACACCCTCATTTCGGTTTTCCTTTCTTTGAAAAAAAGAATTACAATTTAGTCTCAATTTATTTCGCAAAAATTAATAATTTGGAAAACATTTTCTCTAAAATGATCTCTTACAAAAAAATAAATAAATGAACAATATTTTCATCATCTACGAAATTATTTGGACATAAATTGTTTGCGATAATGAAAATATTCTCTATAGCCTAATTATTTTAAACAACATGACATTTTTTAGCAAAATATTTTTCAAATTATTTATTTTCAGCATAACAAATGGCTTTTTAGGATTCCTTTTCCTTTTTTGCATATAGGCCCCAGCTTTAATGAGACGTTGATAAAGTACCGGGGTCCAGATAGAGGAAGATGTATGTATGGTGTTGCAGCATTTCGTGGATCCGATGCTTAAGAGAAGGATCTAAACCAAGGCCAGTTGCCAGCTATACGTGACAGAATCAGTTTGTTTCCTTTTGTGCAGCTTCTGGCCAACACAAATTAATGCCCTTGGCTTTTGGTGCTGTATAGGGGTGTGCAACCGGACTAGGTTTACCCGGAACCCGGACCGAACCACCCGAAAAACAAGGTCGGGAACCGGTTCCTGGTTAAACCGGTCCGGGAACCGGTTGAAACCGGTTCGGGAATAGGGTCCAAGCAAAGACCCACCCGGAACCGGACTGGTTTTGGAATTGGGTTTTTACTCTATTAAAAAAAATAAAATCGTCTCTCTATATAGTGCATTTGAGTCTCTTTGTTTTCAAAAATTTGTTAAAAAAAAAGCTTTTATCTGAATCAAGTTAAGGGAGAATTGTTTTCAAAGAATTGTTATCATGCATTGTTTTTCTTTTTTAATGGTCCCACATTCAACTGTTACTATAGTCGTGGGACAAGTGCTACTAATTAATTTAACTCAAGAAAGATGTCCTCTTAATAATAGTTCTGTCCCATATACATGAGCAGGCATATTAGATCATATCATAAGTATTTGTGGGAATGAGACTAATATTAGATCCATATTTGTTGCTAATGTTATGCATTGGTAGGATTATTGCTTTATCTTATAATGTTAGGAGGATCATGTTATTGTTTTTTCGCAAATTAATGTAAAATTTGAAGCTGTATATGATATTAAACGGTTGCAAAACATGTTCCAATGAAAATAGGGTTGACCATGTTCCTAGACCGAAAAAACAGGGTCAGGTCCAAAACATGGTTTAATAAAAAAAGGGTAGAGTACAGAGTCCATAAAATGAAAACCGGTTATAATAGGGTCGGGTATAGGGTCTAGGCTGGACCTTACCCACCCTGGACCCGATTACCCCTAATGCTGTACATTGAGCATGCAACTCACATTTTGCTTGTCAACACCATGCTTCTGGTCTGGTCTCAGAAAGAGTGGTCATTAGAGCTAGTTGAACTCAAACCTGCAGTCTCAATTACCCGATTACGAGTGTGGGACTTCGGCGACAAGGATGGCTGTGGGTCAGGTCATAGCTTATAGGATACCAAACTCATCCTGAATTCTAATATGATTTGAACAGAATGCGTTCTAACGTAGAGACGGGTTTGGGATATCATTTTGCACAACCCTACGGTTGCATTAGGTCACCCATGCTTGGATAGGGAATTGATAGGATTGGATGGATGTAAAATCTCTCGGATATAAAGTTATCTGGTAAATATCGGACTTTACAACCAATAAGTTCAAATCCAATCTTATGAAGTGTTGGATGAACCTAGAGTAGGATTAGGTATTAATAAAAAAAGAAAAGAAAACAAATTGCTTAAAAAAAAGAAAGAAAAAGAAACCCTCGAGACTTAGGCTCCATTTATTTCACAGAAAATACAACATATTTGAAAAATGTTTTCCAAGAAGCCATTTTTCAAGAAAATATAAATATTTTTCAGGTGTTCAAACTTGAAAATGAAGTATCCGCTATTTAGTAATGAAAATCTTTTCCTTTGTACACTATTTTTTTTTAAAATTATTATTTAAATCGATTTTTAATTTTTTAAAAATTATTTTTTCTTTTTCTTTTCATATTCTCCTTCATGGGCCAGTCACTAGCCATAGCAGTGGCTGGTGACTGGCCGTAGGCAAGGCCGAGCTCGCCCAATGTTGGTGAGGTTGAGCTCGCCCAACGCTAGTGAGCTCACGCTTTGCCAGATATGAGGACCTCGAGGTGGGCCTTAAGCCTTGTCTATGGTTAGTGAACCTCCAACGACCTCGGGTGAGGCTTAAGCCCTACCCAGGTCACCAGATCTAGCAAGGCCCAAGCTCACTCAACAAGTTCGCTCAAGGCTAGTTGAGCGAGCTTGGGCCTCACTAAATCCAATGACCTAGGGGGGCTCGAGCCTTGCCCGAGTCACCAGAGGTTCATCGACCTCTACTGACCTTAGGTGAGGCTTGAGGCCCGCCCTAGGTGTTGGATTAGGTGAGGCCTAAGCTCGCCAACATCGGGTGAGCTCGACCTCGCAGAAATTTGGCTTGTGGTGAGGCTCTAGCTCTTGGCTGATTAAGAAGTTGATGAAAAAGAAAAAGATTAAAAAATCAATTTTAAAAAAAATAAAAAAATAAAAAAAATAAAAGGAAAAAGTTTCTGGTAGAAGTGGCAAATGTTTTCTTCTTTCTCAAAAGTGGAAAATATTTTTCCCTATTATAAAAGGCTTTTTTCTTTTGATGAAAATGTTTTTTTCCAATCAATTCATTTTCCGTAAACGAATGTTGAAAAATCCAAAAATATTTTCTTAAAAGTTATTTTCCGTGAAATAAATTGAGTTCAATGAACACTATGATGATCGCCTCTTCATGGCGACCACTGTTGGGGTGATGGGGTGATCATCTCTGTCATGATGATCCAATCGTGACAGAAATCCACAGAAATAGAGGGGCCAGAGACAGTTAAATGCTAAAGAAAAGGGCGACCACCATGGAATGGTGGTTGCTGCCAAGGAGTAGGACCACCACAGTGGTCGTGTGATCTTAGATTTATAACAGATATGAGACCGCGACAGTTTTAGAACATATCAGAGAGAGAGAGAGAGAGAGTCGCGTGATGATCGGGAGCGATCCCTTAGGTGGGGTTGATAGCATCGCTACAGACGCTGTTAGGATTTTGAGCGAGGAGCAAAATCTTAACTATGTTGCATCTAATAGTTTAGTAAATTTCGTTACTAACGGGTATCTCAAACAAAATTGATTCAATGAATTAGGTAAACAACAAAAAAAAAATTAAAAATTCACTGAAGTGAAATTGAAATTGATGTATTAGCTTCTAATTTCAGAGTTCATTTTCAAGAAAAAAATTTGGAATTTATAGTCTTTTTCATGGCCTTGGTCAGTTAATCAACAAGTTTTTTGATCTGAAAAAATGACTTCCTTTAAGATAACAATATATGGTAACAACTTGCAAAAGTTACTCAACTATTTTGCCGAAAAGTTAATAATGAAAAACCTTTCAAAATATGAATTGATGTGGAAATCAATAAAGGATGTGAAGGGTCCATTGCTGCTTCTTGGACAGGAAACATGAATTGACAAGAAAATTAGAAGTACTGAGATAGAGACAAATGCAACCACCCACGTAAAATGGTATTGAAATGAAAAGATAAACAAGAAGTAAAGTTGAAGAATCAATCTTCACTGATTGATTGGCAGTGCCTCATACAAACTTCTATTCAATTATTTTCACAACTACCAACAATTAACAATGATTACAAAGAAAACAAACACATCCTACATGACTCATCTAATTCAGCAACATATATTTACAAGCGGATTGAACAACCCACTACTTGACATTTTTGCTTTTCTATTTCTTCACGCCCAACATCATTGGCTAGATCGACAGATATAAATTCATTAAGTGTTGAAGTTCCTAGCGGATGAGTATGGATGGTTGACAAGATAATCGATATTCGTCCATAGAAATGCAAAGGAAAATTACTAAGTGATAAGACATGAGTGTCAATGAGGTTCGGTCTAGTCAACAAGACAGCCAAAGCTGTAGTGAATTGACATGAGTTAGAAATATGGCAGATATCTAAGTAGTGAAGCTAGTGCAGCCATGAAGATCGACATGGCTGTAAGGCCAACACAATCATCAAATCGTGGTGCTGTAGAACTCGAAAGCACTAACTGTAGAGGTTGAGAAACATGCGCTGTCAGGAAGTGGAGCCACAAGCTTTAAAAGGACTAGGAGAGTGGAAGTAGCCTTACATCAAATCAAACCATAATAAATCTCTGAATGTATTATTCCCTATCTCTTTACTTGTATTCATTCTTTTCTAATAGAAGCACACTGCACTACCAAATATAACCTGGTAATGCGTATATCAACTTAGTGCTTATATCAATTGTTACGTTCATATTAAACGTTAAGTTTATGTCAAATTGGAGACTCATAATCTATAATATTTAGTCAAATTTCAGAAATCACTTATTTTCCTCCCCCACCTCTAGGTGATTTTGTTAGCTAACATTAGGAGGTACTTGAGTAGAAGGCAAACAAGCTTAGAATGAGAAGTTTGGTAAAATTTGGAGGTACCATGGATAGGTGAATGATGATATATCCGAAGTATGAAGTGAAAGACTAACAATAACTGCATGGACCTTTATAGAGGTGAACAAATCATGAAGGACGGGAACTTCGTGGAGACTTGGAAGTATAGTCTTGAATCACGATACTAAGGAAGACCAATGGATGATAGTTCGTAAGTTAAATAGAGCAGGCAGCTTGGATATATTCATGGTGCAGTACAATATCACCGGTAAACTAGATATAACCGAGGACTGATGATATAAGTGAAGCGCTTATATTACATGGACACAGATTATCACATGCTTATACAATCTGGATAAAAATATCCTTTGGTGAGATATTATCGAAAGATATACAGCAGCTAATGATCTGGCTTGGATTCCTAAAACAAAGAAATTGATTGATTATCCATCTAGAGGAATATTTACGTGGAAGATCATAATTATGGGTGATATATTGTTTGATTGACAATCATCCAAGAGACAGATTTATTTTGATAGTTCAAGCTACTTTGTTTATGAAAATTGAAAGATTTGATTGTATGGGCGACCAAATCTTCGAAATCTCAAATTGATTGATTTCAATGGTTAAATTGATCAGCTCAACAATTATCTAACGGGATAGCTTGGAGATTGATGATTTTGAAGATTGTCAAATAGGAAGATTGGATATAGAGGAGCATTAAAGGAGACTAATGAACGCTACAGAAGCGAGGGATCAAAAGTGACAACAATACTCATTCATAGATAGAGAAAGCCTTTCAATCTTATACTGTCTTTTGAGTGTATTGAAAGTGTGATTTCCTGAGAAGTGTATCAGTAGTGTTATAGTTTATGCTTAGATGTGAGATAGTGAGATCTATTTACTTGGATAAAAGCGACACCAGCTTTTAGAAGAAGTGCTTGGTATAAGTGGCACACACTATTGTAACTACTCCTAGAATACCGGTGGAATCCTGACAGTAAATTGTTTGTTTGAGAGAGTGGACATAGGTTTATATCAATCCAAACCACTATAAAGCTGTGAGCGCATTACACTAACTAATATCACCTATTCCTGCATTTATCAACTTACTATTCATATATGTCATTACACTTATATCAAACTTGATTCTTATAATTCTGTAATATATTGTCATGTTTCTTGAAATAGCCTATTCACCCCCTCTAGGTGACTCAAATGAAAGGTGAACTCTAGCTTGGTTGTCCTTCACTTCTCAAGATCTCACAAAACAAGAAGTATTGGATGCTAATATCTTTATACTCTTTTTACAAGGTAAATATACTAGAAGTGTCAAAAACTTTTGTACGGCGCTCACTTTGGTGCCAAAAGTTTATTTTAGATTACTTGAGTGCCATAAGTTTGAAAAATTGATTACTTGAGTGCCACAAATTTGAAAAACCGATCACTTGAGTGCCACATCTGACGTGGCTGTCGGAAAAGCTGACATGGACGTTGGAAAAGCTGACGTGGTTGTCGGTTGTCCAAGTGGTCCACTTTAGCTTTTTCGGCAGCCACATCAACTTTTCCAATGTTCACGTCAGAAGTGGCACTTAAGTATTCGGTTTTTCAAACTTGTGGTGCTCAATTGATCCAAAATAAACTTTTGACACCAAAGTAAGTGTCATACACAAGTTTTGGCACTCCTATTGTCCCAACCCCATTTTAGCAACACCAATTGATTCCAGATGTCGGATTTCAAACCATCTCAAAATCTCTTCGCCCTATCCACCGGATCTTCAATGAATCTAGGAGCATACCTTGATAGTTCAACAAATTTTACCTTGTATTGATTGACTGTCATATTATTTTGTTAGAGTCAGAGAAACTCTATCATCTTCTTGTCATGAGCACACTCATAAAGGTACTTTCCATTGAATGCCTCGATAAAAGCATTCCATATCACAACGTTATTAGTAGGAAATGCTATTCCTTTTATCGCTTTCCACTAATGACTGGCATTACCTTGTAGCTGGTACACCGCTAACATCACTTTATCTTCATCCGAACACCTTCGGAGAGTAAATATCTTCTCAGACTCATTAATCCATGATTCAGCTTCTTCAGGATCTCCTATCCCGGCGAATCTCGGGGGTTGCAACTTCAGGTATTGCTCAATTAATCTCTACATCGAACATTCGCCATTTCCATTTCCATTTCTAGCCACATAGGCATTCCTTGAAGCAGAAACTGCTTGATGTTGTGCTTACTGCTCCATTAGGCTTTCATTGGTCTCAAGACCTTGCAGAATTCTATATAATTAGAGGTCTTTTTTTTTACTTTCCTTTGGAACATGACTAACCCTAAGTCGACCTTCCTCCCGTGGCCACCTAGTCCTGAGCACTCATGTTGCAATTATAAGCATTTTAAGGAAGCTTTTTTACAACACAATAAGGGGTTTGTGATCACGAACTACCATTGGGAACATCAATCAAACAACAAATCACATGCACAAAGTGTTTTCACAGTTAACTATCCTATAACTCCTAGTGCACCTTATCTCACCAGATAATAACTCCGCTTTAATACCAAAAACCGTAACGTCATGCCCTGACCCCATCTTTGGGTCGCATCTAGTGGGATTATTATTGCGACATCCCAAAAGCATCACTATCCTATTTCTTTTTATCTTTTTATTATGAGCATGTGGAAGCATACAACCACAAACCTAGATAACTCAATAGACAAACAGCCAAGAAAACAACACTTTATAACACACTACTTCTTACATTACTTTCGTATATCTTACAAGCCCTTTCTATGGGTCTTTTCCCTTTTTTTAACACAACATGTATTTGTGTACGGTGGGGAAATCCCTAGTTCCTCTAGTAAGACTGCAACTCCAAAACTAGTGTGAGACTTCCATGCTTACAATTTTGAAAAACAACGAAGTGAGTCATGGATTTAGTAAGTAAACTTACTAATTCTTAGATAGGAAGATGCCTCGCCATCGAACAAGCATGTGAACATAACTGCATCAAATGTCGATAGCAAATCAATGGCAAATACTTCAACAACTCAACTATGTGCATGAGAAGAGTTCATCTTACCTTTGAAGCCAACACATTTTAAAACCATCACACTATAACAAGAGCATGCACAACGGGAGGCTTGCACAATCTAAAGCCACCATATTAAAACAAAGAGCATGCACAAGAGGGTTCATTTATTATTACAATTGTTCACATGATTCTTACAAAATCTACTGGGCAACGTCCTCTAATCCAAGGGTGACGGCTATCATCTAAAAATCCATTAGGCATCTGAAATTAGTCGGGAAACGTCCCCTAATCCAAGGGTGACTGCAAAAATTATTCCTTCGTGTGGCCATGCAAACAAACATAGCAATCCGGCTTCTTATCTTCACTTTATTAGCTGATGTAAGCAAGGTCCTAGGGCATGAATCATGCAAGGTGTGTGTAACATGCCTTACCTTTCCGAAATTGTTTATCATGCCAGGCACAGTACAAGGTTCGTGGCTTGAACCAATCGATCATAATGTTGATCTACATCAAGCAAGGCTTTGGATCAATACGCCTCAATACCGACCCACCAAGCGAGGTTTGTTTTGACACGCCTCAACGCTGATTCGAACAAAGTGAGACTCATCCACAACCCAAGGCATGTTTTTAAATATATGAGCAAATCATACAAAATTTTACACGAGTGAAACATAGAAAAGCTCATAAGAACAAGGAATAGTAGTTCAATCAACAATACACACATATTCACAACACGATCAAGAAGATGACTTGCTTTACCAGCGTAAAACAATGCCCTAGTCAAGGATTAGGAAGTTCACTTACAACTAAAGCAAATGGAACCTAACGACGGCTCAACGATGGTTAAATGGCAATGGGTTAGCGGCAACGTAAGGGAGGCCGAGAGAGGGAGAGATGAGCGTGAGGAAGAGAGAGAAAGGAAGTGAAGGAGAGGAGGTAGGGTGAAGAAATAAGGGGGGACGCCTCTATTTATACGCCATCCTTTCTTCATTTACTAACTTTCAAGACTTGCTCTCTAAATTTGATTCTCTAGAACCTTTCCCCAAGCCTCCTTCAATTATAAGCTTCCAAAGATCATTAATGCTAGTCTTGTTCTTTCAAGACAACTTGTTCTTCAAGTAGTTCTTCCTCCCTTTTAGTGTGCCGTTCCTCTTCTTGCACTAAAGTTTATCCATTTCCAAGACTCAAACTAGGCTAATGATGATCCTAAATTCTTACAGACACATAAGCTTGCATTAAGAGATTAGCTTCCAAGAGCATTCCAATGTATTATCAAAACAAGGGGAGCTTTCAACTATTATCTTTCAAATCCCATATATTTGATGATATATTAGCTAGAAGATCTCATTGCTAACGCATTTCATGTTATAAAATCATCTAGTTCATATCTCTAGATTCATTGAATACTCTGAGGAGATCATGTTTAGTTTTTCTCTGCAAATCTTTTAAACCATACTCTTTATCCATTCACACTATACGATAGTTTTGTCATCATAAAAAAGGGGGAGATTGCTGGAAAAACATTTACAAGTGATTTTGATGATGTCTAAAATATCCTTGGTATAATATTTACTATGGTGTATGTAGATGTCTATACCAAAGAACTGTGCAACATCGATGCTATGATCCATTGAAAACAAAGTCGCAAAACGTCTTGATATGGACACAGTACTAGTGGACCCAAAAGATCAGTAATTGATGATATTTATATCAAAGCTGTAAAGATCAATTCGAAGGTGTTGTGACAACCATGTGCATAAGATGATGCTCGTTGGGTCAGTAAAATAGCCGTTGTGGCTTTAGATTCATACAGTAATAGAATCCACATGAAACAAGTAACCAGGTAGCTAGGTCATCTGACACGTCTATCAAAGATTACAACGAGAAGACAGCAGTAGTCACCATTTGTAGGTAGCTTGCAAATGTTTTAGGAAAAGAGATGTATGGGCAGTTCTACCTACAGACAACAGCTCAACAGTAAACTCCAAACGGCTATTTGCTTCTTCAATTCATCTTCAACAGATAAATTGAAGGTGACTATAAAAGAGAAGACCTTAGAAGTGAGAAAAGAGAGAGTGCAACATCAAAGATCAATAAAGCTTACTTCTTGCTATTTTTCTTAGTTATACGCTCTCTGTTGTATTGTTTCTCTAAAATTAGTATTTGTGCTATCTAGTAGTTGTGCTTACAGTTAAGTGTACAAGAATAAGAGCAATAGCTGAGTTTTGATAGTGTTCTTCATTTTATGAAGGATCAGTGCTAGCCATTTGTAACTTCTCAAACGAATTACTAGTGAAATCTAGCTTGTCTTGCGACTGTTAGTCTGAAGAGTGGACGTAAGTTTGTGGATAAAGCCGAACTACTATGATTCCCCGTGTGCTACCCTCTTTATCTATTAACTCTTATTTGCATGCATTTTCTTCGTGATTTTTCAAAACATCACGTTGACTAGATATATTCTTATCAATAACTAAATTTCTGCAAAAAATTGTCAAATTTCTAAAACAACCTATTGACTCCCCCTCTGATTGTGTCTAGGTTGTGTTGTTAGCTACGAACAAAAGCGTGGTTCAATGTTTGTATATTGCTACAATTTGATCTACAGTGAGATCTTGTGTTGCTCTCCTTGTGAGTAAATCCCACCAACCAAATCATATAAATACAGTGTCCAAATTATTTGCTGGTTCTATTTATTTTATTGTATGATTGCTTTTTTTTTTTAACAATAAAAGTTCTTGAATTGAATGTTATTGGTGAGATTCTTCCATAAAAAATCAACACGAATATAAATCATTTTACGTTTTTTGGAACTCCCAACCTCGTAATTTTGCTCATTCGCATAATAGGAGCCCCTAAAATTAGAAGTTCTTCCTCTTAAAATTATGAGTTTTGTCTCTCAACTTCGCTCCCAAAAATTGACATGTTCCAATGATGTTCTATCTGTTTTACATCCAATATAATCTTGCATCAGACTATCCACAATGTTGAAAATTTGGAAATGCTGGTTAAATTTCTACATTATGTGCTTTGCTAGGCACTCGGCGTGTAAGTAGGACGCCCTGGTTTCTCAACCAAACGCCCCCACTTATTTTTGCTAAGATTTCATTTTTTTCGTAGAAAATGAATTATTTGGAAAATGATTATTTTTATCACTTACAAAAATGAATAAATGAAAAAAAATTCATCTTTCACGAAATTATTTAAATATAAATTATTGTTGGTACTGAAAATATTTTCCACTAACTAATTATTTCAAGTGATACAAGTTAACATTTAAAAAAAAATATTTTTAAAATTATTTATTTTTTAAGAAACAAAAAAAATCTAAGTATAAGGTTGAGTGCACGGTAGCAAACCTTGGCTGTTTGGAAATGGTTCTCCCAATAGGTGACTTTGAACCCCACGAATCTCTCTTTTTCATTCCAATGAAAGAATTTGGAAATGCAATCAAAATTATTCATGAGTATCTGCACGACTGGAAGAGTGAATACAATCATTAGGAGTTCTCAATGTAGGATTGCAAGTTGCGCGCCTGTTATCTCCCTCAGTTGGGTTTCTCCCATTTAATGTCTGTCTGAAAATGGTCAGTGGAGGGTGGGTCTACTTGAGTTGCAAAAATCAACACTTTCCTTATCTCAACATAGTCCCTACATGATTATCAATCCTTAATTTCAATATTTGGCTTCAGTCGTCCATCCATAGACGATTCCTTTGAAACTTGCTCGATTGGTGCAATGAAGCTTGTCATCACCAAGCCTCCAACACCAGCATCTCCCCACATCCTGCCGCTTTTCTGAGCAACTCGCAGCCCAGCCTCATGGATGTCGACACTCCCCTCACTAGGCCGCCACCTCTCTCTCTCTCTCTCTCTCTCTCTATAGCCCTATAGTTTCCTGCCACCAGCTCGCCAACACTCGTGCCCAAGCTCACCGGAGTTCCGTGGCCCCTCTACCTTCCAGAATCCGACGATCATCCCCGAGTTACACTGACATCTACTTTTTCTGGTCCTGTTCTTCTACAGGATGCAAGGCTCATAACCCGCATTGACTATCATGCTAGGCCTAACTTGGACATAAAGTGGATTCGTCAATTGTTGTCATGGTCCCCGTTGCGGATTGTTAAGAGTCCTTCAATGACATAGCCTCTGATGGCTAGTCACTGAATTGGCCCATGTGCTATAGATTAGTGATGTTAATGGTTCTTCAATGACACTTCTCGCCACATAGTATATGTGTGTACCTATTTTGATTTAAAACGATGAGACTTGAGAGTAGATTACCAATTTAGGACAAAGTTTTTTTATTCCATAAATTGAAAAGATCTTTGATTGAGTGGGCACAACAGGTTAATATTATATTATATTGACTCTACTTTTGAGTTTGCAACTAATTTAATTTCCCCCCAGGCCTTAGGCAGCACTCTTTCCAAGCTAATAGAATATGTCACCACTAGTGCCAAGCTCTTCATTATTTTGAAGCTTGATAAGCGACACAGGTTATACTATTCTAGGATGTCTCATGAATTTTCGAGTGGACGAGAAAAGGAGGTCCATGATGACAGTACACCCATGTGTAACAGTGTTTGAGAAGACTATAATGTGCCCTAGGAATTCTTGATGAGGAAAAAAAAATAAGAATAAAGAAATGGTGGGATCCTTCTTTATTCTTGGCACAATATTATAAAAATCAAGATTGACGACCTGGATGACGTATTTGCTCCTCCATATTATATTCCGTCACCTAAATCTAGAAATATCTCCTCCAAGTTGACAATCTTTTAATTGCCCCTGATTATTCTATTAAGCTTTGCTGTCATGGAGTTACTCCTCTTGGCAGAGTTTTCTTTATTGCTATAATGATAAATAAAATATCGTTGCTTGCAGCAGGTGCATTCATCTGAAACCCTCGCAGCTTCGTATCCTCGCAGGTTTGATAGCAGCGAACAAGAAAAGTTTTTTCCCATGTCCATTATTAACCTAGTGTCATGCGAAGGGACGAGAGGTCATAAAAATATATGGGGAACGAAATTTGAAAATCTATATTTCGCCCATCATTGGGGACATTTTTCTTTGACCGGCAGCTGGTGGCACACAGTGACACTTTGTCCATTTGAAGTTCAAGAACATGACTAATTATAAATATACAGATACGAATATTTAGACTTAGATATTAAAGTTGAGATTTTTTCAGGCCCCTCGAGATAATTACACACACAGGCGTCTTTTCTGATTTTTTCAGAACACAAAGGAATACATATTTACTCATACGATATAATCAAATAACTAGCCAATTTACAAAAATCATTATGCATAAAATAAATATTTTAGCTAGACTCGTTTCTTTTTTAAGACCAAGTGAGTTGTATGTAGAAATATTCAAGATCCACGTCGGCACTAAAAAAACAAATCGTAATTTCCGCCAATTATCTAAGTAAACCCTGATATTTCCGTATAAGTAGAATCTTTAGGAAGCAATTTCATTTCTCCCTCCCTTTTTCTTCCCTGTTTGCCTTCAAACAAAAAGGAAAGCAAAAGAGTCCGTGTACATTTTCTTTGCAAGCGATTCCACTTCTCTCTCTCTCTCTTTCTTTCTTTGGCTTTCCTTACAGAATACAAAATAGAAAGGAAAAAACATAAAAAAAAGAAAAAGCCAATATGGAAATTTACTCACTTTCTCACAGGGGTTAACCCCTTGCCCTTTAGGGCACAGTCCCCTCTCCACCCTTTTATCAGTGTCCTTCGGAAAGTTAAGGGGTTAAGGATGATAAGTCCCTCTCGTAATAATAGCCGTGTCTGACTGCTTTTGGCCGAGAGAACTGATTCAAAGGACACCCCTGATAGCGACCATTCATCGCCATCCAGTTGATATTTCCAAGGCCATGCCAAATTAAAATCACCCCCCTCAATTCGTAATTTCCTCTTCATTCGTGCCCCCCAGATGAGAACTCTTATATTTATTGAATTACCCTTTCGTTTTCTCTCCCCATTTTTTCCTTTGAATTTCACCGCTCCTGGATCTCTTCATACATTATGTCTCGCTCCTCTTTTTAGGAGAACCTAAGCTAGATTTCTCTTTTTCACCCCACCTCCCAATCACTCGTGTCCCTACTTTAGCATTTACTCCATTAGGGAAACCGTGAATTAAAGACCCCACTCCCCGCCCACCCCCCTCCTCTTGTAGGGTCCTCCCTCTCATCAGCCCAACAAGATAGCCACAGATATTTGCCAAAATCGAACAAGAAGCCAACAAGATCGTGGGACAATGCCTTAAAGATAGCAGAAAAAGTCTTTAAACAAGAGAACAGGAGAGCCGAGGTGGATGTTTCATAGAGCCAGGACGATAACTTAAACCGAAAACCCTCGAAATAATGAAACCGATGAAAATGCAATGTTACTTTTATAATAGAGGGCAGATGCGAGGTCATAAATTCTGTAGGGCGTCAAAAACACAACAGAACATCAGAGCGATGCATCAAGATTGGAGCACTTTCCAGTCAGAAAACCAGAAAATCTAGTCGATAGATTTCGTCCGTTCGTTAGTTTTGACCGACTGACCATGGTCTCCCTCCCACCCTTTCCGTAATCTGAAAAAACATCCTTGATATTCCTTTACTTCTCGCTCTCTCTCCCCTCTCTTCCTTCTCTCTCTACTTTTTGGGTTAGAGAGAAGAAGGGAATAAAAAAAAATTCAAAAGTGAAGGAAAAGGAGGGTTTCGTTACAGAGCTTAATATTTCATAGATAAGAAAAAGAAAAATTTGGAGGATGACCCAGATAAATGGACAGAGCAGAAAAATTATTAGAAGACAAATTTTGGTTTCTTTGTCCCTCCTTTTCTTTTTCTCTTTTGGGGGGGAGTTCAATCAAGGTCTCATGAATGAGTGAAACCCATTTTTCTGCAGCCAATTTGGGGTGGGTCTGATCTGCTGTGGGAATCCTGATGATGCTGCAGCAGTTGCAAAGACATGGAGAGCACTCGACGATGAGGATGATGCTGATGGTGTAGATGAGCACCATTGTTGATGCTCGCTTGTGGGCGGTGGCGTCGTTGATGACAGTGAAAGATCTCCTGCAATCCTCCCTCCATAGCTGCTGCTTGAGAACTGCACCTACAAAAGAAAATATCAATAGGGGAAAAGATTTGGTCCCGTAACTTCAATTTAAACAACTTGTGCCCATAATGACTCACCCCTCAACCCATTCTAACTATGCATTTAACATTGCACCTCATAATGTCAACGAGCAATAAATTGCTGCTCATAATAAATACTCACTGAAACAGATTTAATGGAATCTAATAGGGTGTTTTCTCAAATCTCTACTTTATCCAATAAAGGCATTGCTATATTAATTTTTGTCACTTGAAAATTTGGTAGCAACCTTCTCTAAGGTGTTTGGCAAATTTCCTTCCCCTATAGCACTTCCATAGATTATATTCCTACTGTAAATTTATGTAAAGAATCGCAGAAAAAAAATCACGGAACTCGTCGAGCAGAAATAATTGGATAACTGAGCTACCGAAAAGAAACAAGAAGGTATCTGTTTCAGAGATGATCACTTGGAAAGTTGGTGAGCTGAGATGTGGTGGAAGACGGTGAAGCATGTTGTGAGCTTGATGATCTCCTGGTCTCTTCATTTGTCCATATCTTTGCAGTTCTTCATGAGCAGCAGGAGCTTTCATGGAGCCTGGAGAGTGAATGTGCGTTTGGCTCAGCAACATCGTGGTCTCGGCTTCGCTGTACCCATTCCTTCTTCCTGGCTCTTGATGCAGATTTAACTGCAACCCCATAATCAGAAGCAGAAACTTGGCAATCCACTTCACACCGAGAAAGTACACTAATGCAAAAGAACGTAAAAAAGTGTCAACCTTGGGCCTTAATTCTCGATTTCGCCAATCGCCTTCGTACGTCATTGACGAGGAATTCTGGTCAACCACGACATTTTGGACATCATTTCCAACTTCAAGATTGTTTGGCTTTGAAGCTGAACTTCCTAAGCTCAAATCAAGATTATGATCTGCAGCACTTCCAGATGATTCTGCCCCAAACGGACATAACAAACAAAAAGACAACAAACCAAGTTTTACTCACTCCTGGCAACGTTGTACTGGGAAATCTATAAAACAAGGAGATCATTTGAATTGAGGAGTTGACCCGCAACATTTTTACCACTGGGATTAAGCTCATTCTCGTAGATACTTGGGTCAAAATTGGTGACAGCATCCTTGCCATTACACTTAATTGCAGCTTTATCATAAGCCCTGCAAGAATTCGCAATTACCGGGAAAATCATTTCACTAATTCTTCCAACACATTTACTATTTCCAACTTAATTTCACAAATTTTCCCAAGGAAAGTTAAACCTAAGTGCACAAACCTTGCAGCGTCAATCTCCGTATCGAACAGTCCTAAGTACACATACCTGTTGAATCAACCGCATCCAAAGAAATCAACGGGGGCATATACAATCAACAACAAAGGCATAATATGAAAACGAAAATCACGGCAATGTAGGGGAAAAATACTTTTTGCCCAGAAATTGTCCCATCCTAGCCTCCCATCTTCCGCACTTGTGCAATGTGACTCCCCGGTACTTGGAGCTTCCTCTCGGAAACCCGGTGCTTTGCCGGCGAAGAACATGCACGAATTCTTCCTTGGTTAAATTACTCATCTGCAACAATAACCCAACCTCTCCATCTTCATCGTGTGCCAAATGGTCATTTCTCAAGAGTTCAAAGATTATTTAGAAATAAAACATGAAAAAAGAAGGGGAAGATAAAATGGCGTCTGGGAAGTTGAACTTCAGAGATAAAAGAAGTAACAAGAGATACGGCCTCGACATGTTTCTCCCCGTTTTATTTCATCTATTTTTTGCTTTTCCATAAAACTCTCTCTCTCTCTCTCTCTCTCTCTCGCAGACTTTTACCTGTTTCATGTCGTCTTGGTAATCTTCAAGCCGGAAATTTATATCTGCGTCCACTCCCCGGAACTTGATTGCCGCCCTATCATACGCTCTGAATTTTATTTTTTTCCCCAAAAATACGAGCACATTTAATCTCACATTAAGACATGACAAACCCTCAAAAGAATGTAAGAAAAAAGATGATAAATATTTTTTCTCGAAACAAATGGGGAAAGAGAAGCTCACCGAGCAGCTGCATGTGCAGTGTCAAACCCACCTATGGACACAAGAAAATAAGCATACAATATCATCTAACATTCAACCCGAAACCGAAACCAATCTGTAAAGAACATAACATCAAGGGGGGAAAGAAAGAAGGCATTTCATTTTATTTTTTTTGCCACTTTCATTTTCCTTCCTACCAAGAAAATGAAGAGAGAAATAAGAAGATCAACAACCCCTCAGCAAGTATGATTATACATATACATACCCAGATAAACTTGCTTTCCACAGTCCCTGCACCATTCACAGAGAAGCAAAACGAGAGAAACTCAAATCCTGATTGGCCAAAACTCGCTAAAAAGCGCGAGGGAAAGAGGACTACGGTATGTCCCCAAAAAAGGGCAAAAAAATTTTTTGGAGAAAATTCAGAGGGAAAAAAAATAAAATTGAGAATGACAGACCATATGTGAGACTCCCATCTTCCAGTTCGCCTGTAAAAAGTGACCCCTCTATACTGGGAGCTGCGCGACCTTGGCCCTCTCCTGCTCTTCTTCATGGGCTGCGAACCCTCCAGCATCGGCGAGCCCTTGCCCGACCCGATTGGATGGTGATCCGACTGGCAGAACCTGACTCCGACCCAGTGCGCCCTCGGGAACCCCGGTGGCACGGCGGCCCCCATTCCGGCCCGCTCGCCATCCTCCTCTATCTCCTCCTCCTCCTCCTCCACCGGGAAGAACTGCCGGGTCACCGGATGGCGGCTCCCCGGATTGTCCTCGCCCCCGCCCTCGTCGTAATCGGCTTCCTCCTCCTCTTGGGTCACCGAGAACCCGAAAATCTTGCTGCTGCGCTTCCTGTGGACCTTGGCTGCCGCCGTCACGAGGCCCTCCTCGTCGTCGGATCCGTCCTCGATGACCACCGCGGAGGAGCTGGAATTGGACATGGATCCGACCCGCTTGCCCCGCGCATCCGCCGCGGTCTCGTCATCGGAAGTCTTCGGGGAGGAGCAGCCTTCCGATTCCTCGCCCGGCCTCACCGCACGATCGGGTGAGTCGTTGAGATTCCACATTTCTTTTTTTGTTGCCTCCTCTTTTGCTCCACTTGCTACCTCGTTATGGGCAAAGTGCGGAGGGAAAAGAAAATTTGGTGACCGCTCTATATAGGCTGCGTGTAAATTCTTTCTACCTTAGAGTGGGAGAGTGTGAGGATCTTGGTTTTGCTGATCACCCCTCTCTCCGCAAGTCACAAGGCAAAGAGGAGAGAAGGGAAAGAAGGGGAGGAGGGAGGGGGGTTGGATTGAGGCTTTTTCTTGGGCTATATTTGGTGCTTTATGGGTAAAGAAGAGGTGGGTTGAGAAGGGGAACTATGGCTTTGGAGTCTTGATTCTTGAAAGTGGAAAACCTAGGACTAAAAAGAGAGAGAGGGAGAGAGAGAGAGCAATTGCAAAAAGGTAGTAAAGAGAGGAAGATGTTTGAGAGATTTTGGGATACCCTTAACTGCCCAATACAGCATAGACGAGGGGGGTATTAGCTTGATTAGCCGAAAGCACTCTCTCTCTCTCTCTCTCTCTCTCTAGCCACTTGCCTCTATGTCTCTCTCTCTCTATCGAAAGGCCAAGTTCTATATTTTCAATGAATCCCAAAAAGAACTTGGTTTGGCTTCTACTCTGTTGGGTTTCTCCAATTTTGCATTAACCCCCAACAATAGTTTTTGTTTTTCTTTCCCATATCTCTCTCTCTCTGTAACCTGGGTTACAAACTTTACCAATTCATCATCTCTCTCTCTCCAGAATGTACACACCACATACGTCTTCTTTTCTAGCATATATAAATGCATCTGAGATAGGGAAAATGGGAAAGAATGAATCGTCTCTTTCTCACTCAGCTTTCCCACGTTAACCAAATCGAAAAGCATCCTCTCTCTTCCTCTCTCTCGTCCCTTCATTACCTTTATTAGATAGTAATTATCATTCGTTCACTCACATCACAAGTCATCTCCACCTATCATTTTATTAATGGCAAATTGGGTGGTGTCGAGTTTTCAGAGCATGCTCCTCTCTCTCTCTCTCTCTCTCTCTCTCTCTCTGTCCCTCTCTCATTCAAAAAAGCGATTTTTCTTTATAGATATTATTTTTGTTATAATTATCATTACATTCACTTCCTCCCCTCGCCAAAAAGAATATTAGTTTTTACCATTTGTAACGGCAGCAGTAAATGGCTGAGCCCCAAAGGGTGCTCATTTCGGGTGATAAAAATTTAGTGGGATTGTCTTTCTCTCTCTTCGTTAACAACGATACAAATTTTTTTTTTTGAAAAAGTTGGAAAGAATCAAATAAAATCTAAGGAGGGAGGGAGGGGGGAGAGAGAGAGAGAGAGCGGAGGGTTTGGTATCAGAAAAAGGAAAATGGAATAATGGTAACAAAAGGAAAATCTTTCCAGAAAAGTCCAATCCAAGAGTACGGGAAGAGGGCCACCATTGCCTCTTTGGTTCATCTTCTGACCAATGGCCTGCCTATGATGTACCTCGTTTTTATGGCCGACTCTCTCTCTCTAGTCCCCCCTCCCTCCTCCCTACTCTCCACTTTTACAGCGCGTGGGCCGCACGTGCCTGCTCCCAAGCCAAAGCACAAACAAATTTGCAAAATCTAATTATTTTTACAAAAAGGAAATTTTGCCCTATTTTAGGGGACATATCCATGGAGATCATGTACTAAGGGCTTTCTTTTGTTCAATCTCCATACCATGTTAAGATCTCCGTACTCCTTGGGAAGCATTGACTATTCTTGGGCTCTTGATCCGTGCATATGCTAACTCAATTTTTGGACCAAGTGATGCCCACTTGAAGCTGCTTATGCATCTGCAAATGCAACTTATGCTTTTAATACCCTTTTCTTTAAAATTATAATAATAACTGAATAGTAAAAGTACAGCAAAAGGTCTAAGTGCTTGTCCCCCAAAGAAATTTTCGACACCCTTTCTTCGGTTTCTTCAAAGAAATTGTACTTTCTTTCCTTTTTTCTAAAGTTTTTATAAGTCATTTTATGGCTCAATTAATTATCTATGTTAATCAATTGAACGTGCAAAAAGAAACTGTCGGGGCTAGCTCCTACTTGTGAAACTCAGTGATCGAAAGAATTCATTTGATACAAATTTATCGAGTCTGTCGCTTGATTGAAGACGTGTTCATCGATGTTATGAAAGTTACTTTTTCTATAAGTAGTGATTCGTCAGATCTCTAAAGGGTGTTGTCTCCTAAAAGTAGTAAAAACCAGTGGTTAATGGCATTTTTTATTGAGATAATACATCTTCTCGATCTTGGTTAATGGGCGAAAAATGGAGGAGGAGGATGGAAAAACGCAAGCTAGGTTGAGAGTACAGTCTCTTTTTGGGAACGTGGGTCTAATGTCTGAACAAAAACTGCCGAAGACAACTCAGCCTTATAGGATAGATTGATAGATAGATCCGTATATTTGTAACATTTCATCATGGTTTACATCATCCACAGAATCAAATGCTCCTAAAAAAAAAAAAAGGAAAGGAAAGGAAATAAAAAAAGGCTCGCATAATTGTTTTTATAGATTAGATTGAAAATTTCCCAATAATAAACAATTAAAGAAATGATTAAAGATTGTGGGAGGAGGCTCTAGTGTGTCAGAGAGAAACAGACATTTGGTCTCCAAAAACAAAAAGAAAAAAGAAAATGGGGGCCCACGACACAAAGAGGGGAGGGGAAAAAGAAGTGGGGGAAGAGAAAGAGGCCACGTCAATTCGCACCAGACAAAATTCCAACAAAGGCCCAAATTTATTTTAAATGCGTCAATCCGTCCATCAATCCATCTAATCTTCAATCCCTCTCCCTCTCTTTCTCTGCGTGTGTGAGAATCCTTTTCAAGTGGGCGTGGCGATGCAAGAACAAACATTCCAATAATGGAAATGGGACGAGGCTGTGATTGGAGAGGCTATTTTCTCCAAGTGGAAACAGTACCTCCCAACTCTCTCTCTCTCTCTCTCAATATATGTGAGTCTGTATGTGATGAATACAAGGCCCAGGCCCACTTCCCTCTGTTTCTGTTTGGACCACAAGACCATGCGAATTTTCACGTTCACATTTTTATACCACGAAAAAGCGTCATCTTGAGACCACACAGCTGTTGTGTTGACCTAACCCATCGCCGACCCTTAATTAATTCAAACTTCCTCTCCGAAGAAAGAGAAGGAAAAAGAGACATGTATATTGGGATGGGAATGTATCTTGGGCAAACATTTTGGGGCCAGATATGACATGAAGGAAAGTGTTGGCATGAAAGCTTCTGCTAAAGCCTCGACTATTATTTCTGGTTCTGAGTGGAGACGTCCTCATATTAGCCCTGATGCCTCGGTGTCTATAGGAAGTGTTTGTGGTGTTATTCATCCAAACTCTTCTTGTGCTGAAAAAATCATATGTACCAAGTTATCAAGTGGCTGATTCAACTTAGGATGTTTGTTTCACCAAAAGAGTTTTCCGCGAATTAATTTTTCGAACATTCATGTGTTTGGTTCGTTCAAAATGTTAGTCAACGGAAAAATGTTTACAATCTAAGAAAACATCTGCACTTAAAATTAGAAAAATGAATTGTTGATTCAAAATAGAGGAAAATCATTTTCCCAAGCATAATAAGTCTCTTACAACAAATGCTCAATAATTTCCTATCTTTTCTCTTAAAACAGAGTTTTATGTTATTTTTAGCATACCACCAAACAACTGAAAATTAATCATTTTCAAAATTATTTTCATTTAACTTTGTTATGAATTTTTTTTGTAAAATAAACACACTTCTAAGACATTCACGACAAAGAAAAACCATGCTTAGAATTAGAAAAATGAATTCCTGATATTGAACAAAAGAAAATCATTTTCCCAACCATAACAAGTCTCTTACTACTAATGTTTGTTGGAGAAACGTCTCAAAGAATTTTCATGATCCCTAAACTAACCTTAGTATGATAGTATATAAAAAGCAAAAGTGATATCTGTAAAGGAAAAAAATTATAAATGTGCTTTATTTGTAAATAGTACCAATGAATTAAAAGATCAGTTGATAACATTGTTTATGTCGATGTTGTCATTTGTGATGTTGGACCAATGACCACTCAAGATGATTGTTGTAGAAGTCCAATATAGCCGTTGTTGCTTAGAGATTCGTACCAAAAGAATCGGAAGACATTAGAGTACTAGAAACGGGTTTTCTAACAAACTTGTCAAAGCCATAAGTGAAGGGAGAACATCATAAAATATTTTGGGCTAACTTGCAAATGTTAAGTGAAAAGAACTATATGGGTAATTCTATCTCTGGATAGCAGTACTAACGGATCTCTAACAGTTCTTTACTTCTCTAAGTCATCTCAATGGGAAGATTGAACATTACTATATAAGAGAAGATCCTTGAAGCTAAAATGTTAGATGGGCAATACATAAAATTTAAAAATCTGCTTAAAGTTGTGTTCTTAGCAAAAAGTGTTTCACTCTCTGAAGATCTTCATTATAGCGTTCTTGTTGGCTTATAATTGTGTAAAACATCAAGTGTACAGAGTGATATCAACACATGATTCCTGATAATGTGATCTATTGTACGATAGGATTGGTGTTTGTTGATTGTATCTTCTTGACCTAATGTCAACTTGTGGTTGTTGTGTAGACGGTGGATGTAGATTTGGGGATAAGCCAAACCACTATATATTATTGTCTCCTCTTGTTTCTTTCACTCTTACTTGCACTAGCACTTAACCTATTCTCGATATTGAAATATCTTCTTAACCTAATCTTTACATAGTAGCTAGCAATTTCCATAATTATCACTCCTTCTATGTTGTATTGTTAGCCCTAACAATGATCAGCAACTTCCTATCATCTACCCTAACAATGATCAGCAAAATCAGCAACTTCCTATCATCTATCTTATAATGGAGTTTTATGTGCTTTTCAGCAAACAACAAAGCAAATGAAAACTAACCATTTTCCTTGAAAATGATTTGCACCGGAAAGCATATTCCTTTGTCATGAATTTTTTAGCAAAACGAACAAATTGTTAATCATGGTTTCAATATATGGATGGCTATGCTGAATAGGCTTCCAACCTTGGAAAGAATTTGTAGATTGTGAATTGAGGGGTACTATGTTACATGCCAATTCAATCAACAATAGGTAGAGTCTCATGAAGGCTTCTTTTGCATGCCCATTCACTTCTTGGAATGTAGTAGAGCTCTTCAAATTCGTTCAACTTAGAGAAGTCTTAGAGATTGGAATCTAGTAGTAACTTGGTAAAAGTAGATTGCTAAGGAGGACATCAATACATGTATGTTGTTAGATATATTTATGGTTTTTTGTGTATTTCTTAGGATATTGATCCTGCTTAATTGTATTTTATATAGTAATCTTATGTTATTTTAGATAGTTATCCTATAAAACCTATAAATAGGCTAATATATTCTTCATTATAGAAATATACAAAAATTGAATATTTCTCTTTTCTGCATTTTTTATCTTGGTATTAGAGATTTTGTTGTCTAAGGAAGCTCTCATTGAGTTGTAAGGTGCTTGTAACAATGTTTCAATAGCCATGTCATTGTCCATTTTCCGATGAACTCGCCACCCTTGAGTGTTGTTCAAACATTTTTTATTACTTATTTTGAAAAACCAACATCCCCATTAGACTCACAGGCCATGAATGAGCCAAATCTTGAACTTTCATCACCAATCGTTGTTGCATGCGCTTGCACACACCACCATGTGTCAGTGCAAGTTAGATTTGTTGGGAAAATCTCTTATGTTATTCTGAAGATGACAAATCAATCAAATGCCACTAAAGTATGTATTGGTTAAGTAGTACTGGGTGAAATATGTTTTGGGGCTAATAATATAACCTAGAAGGGGGATGAATAGGTTGTATGGGAATTGTGAAAAACTTTTGTGAAACATAACAAGTTAAACTTCAAACGGTAGTATAACCAGATTATAGATATCGGGTATATGTGCTATTGATGAACAAATGCTGATAATGACATGTAATGTTAATAATGAAGAGATAGAAGATATTGTAAGCAGGAACAAATAGATAAATATCAGGTGCTAACACTAGGAAATCAACTAATGCAGATAATGACAATTACGTGTAGTGCTATCAATAAAGTACATATGATAATGAGTAATTTAAAGATAGCACATAGCAATTTATAGTGATTCAACTTTATCTTCAACCTACATCCACTCTTCATCACTAACAATCATAACAAGGGTGGAATCTACCAATAATCTTCAAGATATGTTACAATCATCACATACTTCTCCTATAAACTAGTCTTGTACACTTGCTCATTTATCATTAATTGGTAAGAAACTACGCATAAAATAATCAGCAATATACAACTACTATCAACAAAAACATAGCAAAGAAGAACACCCAAAGCACTGAACTAGTTTTATTCATTTTCACCCAACCCCATTACTTCTCTTAGATTAAATATATAACTGTCCAACCTGAGATGACCATTTTCAACTCAACTCCATCAATTAGCTATGGTTCTACTAACATTAGGAGCAGAATGTCTCTTTGACGCTCTTAATTGTGAGAATGTTTCTCTAACAGAGACAATTTCCCAAAACAGCGTTAGTCTACTGTTTTCAGAGTCTGTCTCTTGCTTGGAATTACCAAAGTGCTTCTGATCAATTGTAGCGCTCCTTTTATGAATTCCAAACCTTTGTAATAGCTATTTTCGTCTTGATCAATGTTACAATCAAATGAACAAGTGATTAGCACCTTCCAAGATTTGATATCTATATGATCCATTACCAATAATCAGGACGTGCTCATTATCATCAGTCTATTAGTGCTATCCACAATCAATCAAATGATCCTTCTAACTATATCAGCTTCTAAAGACTTGTAATGTCACGTCCCGAACCTCGAGCACGCAACAACCCTTTCCCTTGTCAATTTAAAGTGACGTCCCAAGACTCGTCGACGACCATTCATTTTAATATTTCATTATGTGCAAACGGAAGATGAACCATCCCCCAATCAAACAGACAATCAAATAATCAAATAGGGATAGATGGATGAACAGTAGAACAACAACAACTACTCATCTATACATTTTTACTAGATTAACCAACGGAGGATCGTTTCCGATTTACAAGCCCAACAAAGGGGCCGATCCATCATCTAAATCAAACCAAAAAGAAACTAGGCTCGGCTAATCTATCTATACAAAAAGAACCCTCGGGTTCTGCACTACTATCACTCGGACCCATCGAACTCAGGCTCCGTCAGGTCGTAGTTGGAGGCATTCAAGTCGATCACTAGTGGAGCGGGGCCAATATTCTCCACTGCGCCATCAGGAGGGTCCGGCTCCATAGGATCCCAATCGGCATCTTCGGGGCCTCTACCGAGTGACCCGTCAAAACCACACTGAGAACCGATTAGCAGATCGTCCTCTCGAATGTACCAAGCCAGGAACCGATGGGATATCCATTGCCTCGGTCCCTCATCCACTCAGATGGTGGAGAGATACTTCTCATACAAGTGCACCCGACCCGGGAAATGGTGGTGCATCACAACGGTCTCCTAGTCCTTAGGGATCCCGAATCGCACCGGCGGGTGCGCCATTCTAAGGGCCTAAAAGTGGTTATACAATAATCAGTGAGATAAAATCTTAGCGAGTTCTCACCCTAAGCCTCGATTAGTACATCAACTCAACTTGGGGTATCTCTCCAGAATCACCTCTCAAACAACCCAACAACAAACAACCAGCAACCAGCAACCAAACAACAGACAGGATTAACCAACAATCAAATAGTCAGTTTGCATGCAACCTTACCCAGTATGTCATACCCTGCATGTTAAATCTTAGCACAATACATGCAATGCACATGGCCATTAGATGATATAGTTCATCAATCACATACAAGTCGCGTCACAAGCGATCTCACATGGCATTGCCACACCCTGCACTTTATCAATTCGTGCGTGCGTGCCATAAACAACGTGATCAGCTCATGCATAATCGGAACCAATGGTACCATGTTTCTCATATGCTCTTGTATCCATACGTGTTTCGATTATTACTACCCCTCGGGTTACAACCGAACTCTCGCCAGTGTCTACTAGCATAACCAGGTATCACCCTCCCCCTTGAGGCGCAGCAACGTCGAGGGTTCTCTCTCAAGACGATGTTTCCGAAGGAGCATGGGCCCGGCCTTTACCGTGACTCCGCATCCGAACCCTCGTCGGGATTTCAATAAGTCGAACTATCACCCCCCGAACTACGGCCGGCGCAGCGGGTTCAACTTAGTGATCACGCAAGCATACCACTACAATCCACTTTTTATCTTTGAGCATTAGCCAATGCACACATGCTTGCATATACGATCCCAAATCATTTTCTCATAAAAGTGGTCCATTTCTGTGTCCCTTGGACAAATCGTTTCCTATTTTTGTGAAAACCATACGATTCAGGCAGATGTTCATGCAATGACACATCCCATTAATATCATAGGACCAAAGTACATGAAACAATGCAATTTTTCACTTCCGTATGAACAGTGCGAGTGAACAATGCGTGTGAACAGTAATTTTGTGAACAGTGCAATATGAACAGTGTAATTTCAGAATTCAATAATTAACACATTAAACTTAGAAATTAAGCAAAACATTAATTAAAAACAAACAACCAATTAATCAAGGCTAAACATGCTTAATTAAACATAAACCACAATAATCAACATTAAGCAAAATTAACCTAAACTAATCTTAACCATCTATCTAACCACCTATCTTAGGGCTAATACAACTTAATTAAATCTCCTAAACCAGAATTACCACTAATTAACCCAACCCTAAGCAAGTTTAGACACTAACAAGGGATTAGGGCTTAACTCACCCGTTAAAAGAGCCGGTGACATGGACGTGGCAGCGGCGATGAAGGTAACGTACGAGGACCTCGACCACAACGATTTAAGATAGTCCCGGGGTTGAAACAACAACAACCAACTCTGCTCTCACTGAACTTCTAGAAAAATTGAACTGTACCGGCGGAAAAGAGTTGGGTGGGCTGATTGGAGCTCTGGTGAGTGGCTGGCCGGTGACCGACGGTACCAAGGGGTCAAGAGGGACTGGATGGTGGCTGGGCCGGGTGGTGGTTAGGTCGAAATAGGAGGAAAATAGTTGGTTTGGGCAGAACAGTGCTAAAATAGGCAGGTTGGCTGGGTGAGGCTTCTGGTCGGCCGATGGGTCAATCGGCGGCTCCGTCCGGTGAACGGCTGTCGTGGGGGACACGGATTGGGCCTCCTAAGCACGGTGGTGGATGGCACAGGGCGGTGATTAGCACAGGAAAGAAACGAACAGCTCAGGTTTTTAGAGGAAAATCTGAAGGAGAAGAAGAAGAAAATGAGAGGAACAAGGGGAAAGAGAGTGCGGTTGTGAGGGGCTGAAGATGAGGAGAGAGAGTGAAGTGAGGGCTGGTGTCAAGGCTTCATTAAGGCCATTCAATGCTTGCTTCAACTCCCCAAGCAAGTGACATAATCTTCTCTCTCTTCTTTTGTCTTTTCTTCAATAATATCTAAGGGCAAAATGGTCATTTCCACCTTGCGCATTTCCCAAATTGCCCTTGGGTTGAAATGAAGGGCGGGCCTAAAAAATGGGCTAGGAAATAAATAGGAAAGGGCTCGGGAATCAGTTGGGCTCGAATTGACTCAAAAATAGACAACGGGCTCGGAAGGGTAAAATGGTGGGTTAGGTCCAATGGGCTCATTTGCTTGTCTCAAGCCTACCATGGTGGTCGTCCCACCTTGGGTGTGAGGCCTACGCTGAACTTGCCTAGCCCACGTCCTCATAGGCTTGTTTCCTCGGTCCGTAAATCCTTTTCCCAAATACTCGGCTTAATTAGCACTATCGATTGTCGAAGAAGCATTGTCCAAAAGTCCATCCCGAACGTTCCTAGATTCTCATGCCTTGTCAATTTTGCCCGAATGCCATTTTGGTACAATTTAGACTGACAGGCGGCTTCGAGGATTCACGTGTAACCCACTCGTGCCAAATCACATTCAAGACATCTCGACACATGGACGTCCTTTATTACATGAAATTGTGGAGGATAGATTCTTATTTCAAAGTACATGATTATCGATGATTGACATAGGGTCGTTCGCGGGCTTGATAATAATAAACGGAATCACCTGTTATCCCATTATGTTTTGTCCGCGAATCGACTTCTAGTCATCCCTGAAATTGGCCTGCATAACCATAGGATCGTCCCTACACAAGTCTCACAGTCGAGTCGTTTTCCCAGGTTAAGTTCTTTAGTCGCACGAGTTCTGTCCTCATTAGCTTTTCCCCTCAAGGTTAGTATCTCGGGAATGATCAATTTCGAGTGAGATCAACCAACAATGCATTGACGAAATTCACGTTCATTCATCCCTCAAAGAGCTCGAATTTCAGGACATCACATGTAAGATGAAAGCTTAACCATGATACCTCTAAGTTTTCATTAAATCCTCATCATATTATACTTGTCCTCCCCTTGTCAATATCTTTATTAGTATTTACTAAACTCACATATTGATATCATCACAATCTTTCACTTCATCCAATCAATTCGCTACTCCTGATAACGATATGCTACTCTAAAAAATTATCAGATATTCTATCTTTTGGTCTTTCCAAGCATATTGGCAATTATAACACCGCCTAGCTATTCACTTTCATGGTCTTTTCAAGCTTTATCGAACATTCTCATTTTAGACTTGTTCACCGTCACAAAGTGCATCTAACTTGTTAACCTAATGTTAATACCTTTAAGTCATCATGAGCATCCTTGTTATTCCTGACTTGTTCACCCTTGATTAAAGTCCTTCCACATATTTATTTTATCTCGAGATCCTTCCAACTTGTAGACATCTTGACACCTAATACCTTGTTCACCCTTGATATAAGCAACGATTTCTCAATATTGGTAGAGCACGCTTGATAATGGTAAAGCACTCCTCATATTAGCTCATCCTATGTTGATTATGACACCATCTATATATTAGCTTATATCACTTGGTTCTGTTAAATTAATACATAAATTAATAGCATTTAATTATTTTGTCATTTTCAAAACAACATAGGGGATTTTTCCAATGATTTCCCCATTTTGTTATGATGACAAATTAATCTCTAAATATATAGATGTCTTACACACATTAAAACATATTATGAGCAAAAGAAATGAACTATCAACAACTTATATTTCTACACAAATCACTTAGTCACATGAGGAATGAACATTCATGAACATTCATAATGTAAATTAATACTTCTCCAAACACATATGCATATTTCATCTGACCTCTCCCCATTTTTGTAATAACAAAAAGGCACTAATAATGTAAATGCAATTCAACTCATTTTCACACAACTTCACCATAAATAGTAGGCAAGAAACACAATTTCCATAAACAACATATTATATGCTTAGATGAACATAAAAGATCGGCAATAAAGTTTGTGCTTGATGAATCAAATGTCACATGTGTCAAGGCTAGCTAAGCAACCAAAAGGGGGTGAATAGGTTGTGCTAACAAAATCTAAAACTTATGTAGAAATCAATGATCAATATGTGAAAATTAAGAGAAGTAGATAATAGCAAGATCAGGTGAAGTTGATGTATAGTAAATTAGATAGAGATGATTTAAAGAATAGCACAAAATAACTTATAGTGGATCGGCTTTATCATCAAGTATACATCCACTCTTCAAACTAACAACCACAAGTAAGATTAAAATGCAATAGTAATTACCAAGATAAGTTACAACCAACAAGCACTAATTCAATCATACGATAGATCACACTATCATGGCTTAGTTGCTATTATCACACTTGTACACATAATGTTCTCATGATTACAATGCAGCAAAACCACCATAATGGAAATCTTAAGAAATAAAATATTATTTGCTCAGAGTACATTGCTAAAAGTTTTCCAATTGTATTATGTTTTTCATTTAACCTTGTGGGCTTTAATGATCTTCTCTTCATAGACATCTTCAATTTGTAAAGGTTAACTAAGTAACCTAGAGTGGGTGAATAGGTTGTTGTCATTAATTCTAAAGTTTATCGAGAGATCAACAAAAACTATGTGGAAATTAGGAGAAGGAGATAATAGCAAGGCTAGGTGAATCTAATGTACAATAAAAAAGATAAAGACGATCATATCACACAACAATTTATAGTGGTTTGGCTTTATCATCAAGCTATGTTCACTCTTGAGACTAACAATAACAAGTTGGGCTGAAATGCACTAGTAATCAACAAGATAAGTTACAACCAACAAGCATTGTTCTTATGTAGTAATAAACACACTATCAAGACTCAGTTGCCACCATCACACTTGCACACTTAATTTTCTCATGATTACAATGTAGCAAGAACACAATAATGGCATTCTCAAGAGAATGAAATACTATTTGCTCAAAGTCTAGCATTGAATGTTTTTTTATTTGTTCTATGTTTTTGGTTCAACCCTTTTGACTTTAATGATATTCTCGTATATAAACGTCTTCAATCTTCTTGTTGAAGATAGTCCTAAGTGGAGGCTAATAATACCATCGAGAAAATCTCTAAATATATTTGGAAGTTTACAAAACAATTCATGATTCGCTGCAAGCTTGATATATGCAAGTGTTGTTTATGCATTAGTTAATACCAACATAAAAGAAACTTAGAAGTGCAAAGTATTTGAAATGGGATAATAACACTAGAAGTACTAAAACTTTCTTACGGCGCTCACTTTGGTGCTAAAATTTTTTTTTTTTGCTCACTTGAGTGCCACAAATTTGAAAAATCAATCACTCAAATGCCACTTTTGATGTGGTCACCAGAAAAGCGGGCGTAATCGTCAGACAAACTGTTGTGGTCTGCTTTTTTGATGGTTACGTCAGATGACTAAAAACCACATCAGTTTTTCCGATGACCACGTTAGAAGTGGCACACGAGCAATCGATTTTTCAAATTTGTGGCACTCAAATAAGTGAAAAAAGGTTTTTGCATAAAAGTGAATGTCATACGAAAGTTGTGGCACTCCTCATATCCCAACCCCTATTTGAAATAGTTGGGACGACCTATGTGGAGAGAAAGACAGCACAAATGCGAAAATTTATATACAGCATTCACTTTAGTGCAAAATTTTTTTACCTACTTAGTTAAGTGCCAAATTGGAGAAAAAATAATAACTTAAGTGCCTCCGGCAAGAAATTCTGACAAAAGAAATTACGTGGGTATTATAATTAAAAATTTTATTTGAGGTGACATTTTTTTGACACCAAAGTGATCATTTTTTCATTAAGATTGGCAATAAACTAATCACCTTTTAACAATGACTAGCGTTGAAATGATAATTTTTTAAAAACAACTGGCACTAAAGTGATCACTTCTTAAGTTGCTACATGACGTCTTTTAGGGATTATATGCTAATTGCATAGGTCAGTGAGCCACGTAACTGAGAATTAACTAAATATAGGCACGTCGGATTTTCGACAACCCAAATCAGGGTTGGCATTTAAGTGATCATTTTTATAAAAAAAAAAATGCACTCAAATTATCTAAAAAAAACTTTTGGCACTAAATTGAGTACTATACACAACTTTTAGCATTTCTAGTATCTTTCTTCCCTCTATGTGAACAAGTCTAAATGAATGGAGAGCTCATATAGACTTGGAAGTACCAGGATGAATAGTTTGCAGGATCTACATCACTAACATACTTTTAGCACCATTGAGATGCAGTTGAATATAATTGGAAAACCTGATACAATTGAGAGATGACATCATCAAAAAGAAAATATAATTAGGGACTACTAATATAATCAAAACGGCTATATTACTAGTGACAAACAACCTTGTCATGTGCTTAGAGGAAAATATCCCAAGATGAGTATTTTCATCCAACTGTTCACTACAACTTGGTCCCTCTAAGTCATCACGCACATTCCTGTTCCGCTCGACTTTTTCACCATTGATAAAGGTCCTTCAAAATTGTTCACCATTCTAGAGATTTTTCAACTCAAAAATATCTTGATGCCCAATACCTTGTTCACCCTTGATATCAGCAACGAACCCCTTGATATAAACAACAATCCCTTGATTTCAGTAGAGCACTCTTCACAATGCAGAGTACTCCTTATATTAGCTTATCTGATGCTGATTATGACTTCATATGTATCTTGGCTTGTGCATATATCCTTATTATTGGAGAAACATCTCAAAGTGATTTTGATAATATCTAAACTATCCTTAATATAATATTTACTATGGCATATGTAGATGTTTGCACTAAAGGACTGTGCAACATCCATGGTGTGATCCAGTAGAAAGAAGATCGCAATAATTCCTAATGTAGTTTTTCCGTAAATAACACTAGTGGACCCAAAGATCAGCTGTTGATGATGTTTATGTCAGAGTTATAAAGATCAGGTTGTTTATGCTATAGTAACCATGTACATTTGATGATGTTTGTTGCGTCAGCAAATTAGTCATTGTGGCCAAAGATTCGCACAGCAATAGGTTCTAGATGAAACTAGTAGTTGCATAACTAAATTATCTAACAAGTTTGTCAAAGACTCTAGGGAAGGGATATCAGTAGTTGCTATTTCTAGGTAGTCTGCAAGTGTTTAAGGAAAATGACTTATAGGTGGTTCTATATCTAGGCAACAGCTTAATGGTAACTTTAATGGCTATCTTCTTTTCTAATCCACCTCCAACAAATAGATTAAAGATGGTTGTATAAGAGAAGACCTCAGAAGCCAAATGTTAGAGAGAGCAACAAGCCAAGATCAACATATTAGCTTTCTATTGTGTTCTTCACAATACGCTCTTTTTCTACTATATCTTTGAGACTCGTACTCGTGCTGTTTTAGTAATTGTGATAAAAATTAAGCTTACAAGAATAAGAGCTATAGCTAAGTTCTGATAGTGTGATCTATCTTGCTAAAGGATCGGTGTTAGCTATTTGTAACTTTCTCAACAGATTACTAGTGCAATCCAACTTGACTTGTGGGTGTTAGTATGGAAAGTGGACGTAAGCTTCGGGATAAAGTAGAACCACTATACATCTTTATTTGATGCAGTTTCATCTTGTTATTTCTATTTGCATACATTTCCATCACGAGCTTTGAAACATCATCTTGACCTAATCTTTACTTAGCATTAGCTAATTTTTGTGAAGGATCGTCAAGTTTTTTGAAAAACCTATTCACACCTCTCTAGGTTGTATTGTTAGCCCAACAATTAGTATCATTGCTCATTATTTGAAGTGTATTTATTCTAAGTATAAAGATATTCTCTTTTGGCTAATCTCAGCAACTTCTTTACTAATGATGCTCAATCTCCTAACAAGCCACCCTACTTTGATGGAAGCAACTATGGATATTGGAAGCAAAAGAATGCAATCATACATCAAAGTTGTACATATGGATATGTGGAATGTGGTGGAAAATTGTGTAGAATACCAACTCCTGCATAAGCTCCTACTCTCCAAGATGGTCAAGCTAAAGCCCTTGCTATTAACAACGCAAAGAAGGTCGAAAAAGAGCTACTTTTAATGCTAAAGCAAGACATATACTATATTATGTTTTATTGCCATCTGAGTTTAAAAGAATTTCCTCCTATGTCACAGCTAAGGAAACTCGAGCTCACATCTTGTTAACATTTAAAGGAATAGATAGGGTGAAGGAAACAAAGACAAACATCTTACTTCGAAACTATAAGTTGTTTAAGATAAAACCTGATGAGATAGTGACACAAATGTTCACTCGATTCACTGAGATAGTGAATGACCTTACTCGTCAAGGAAATGTTTACATTGATGTTGAAAAGTAAAACAGTTGTTTCGAGTTCTACCCAAAGAATGGAGCATGGTGAAGACTTCATTACGCAAAACAATGAGGATCCAATCAATTCCAATGGATGAGCTGATAGGAACATTCATGTCCTATGAAGTTGAACACCTGGATGAAGAAAGCAACTCAAAAGCTAAGAAAGTCATTGCATTTAAAGCTAATCATGATGATACAAGTGAGCAAATATCTTCAAAAGGTGACGATAGTGATGAAGACATGACACTGTTGACAAAAAGATTCAAGAACTTCATGAGAAAAAGAGGGAACTACAAAGAAAAAATATCAACAAGGCATGCTAATGACAGAAAGCCTTGTAGGAACATAGAAGAATCCAAAGGTAAGGATATTGTGTGCTATGAATATAGGAAATTAGGTCACATAAAGCCAAAAAGCCCATCTCACAAGAAAAAGAAATGAAAGTTTAAAAAGAAGAAAAGGCACTGAAGTAGAAACATGGAGTGATTTCGAATGTAAGTCAAGCAATGAAGAGAAATCAAATCTCTACTTAATGGCTTATTCAGAATATGAGGAAGAAGATGAGGTATATGATTTTGAACTAACTTATGAAGAACTACATGATTTTTTTGAGGAAAATGTTTGAAGAACACAAAAGGGCTTCAAAAAGAATTTTAATTTGAAAAAGAAGAAGTTTATGATCTTACCATTGAAAACCTTATTGGAAAAGCTCTCATTGACAAGCTAAAGAAGGAATATGATCTCCGAGTGAGTAAAGTAAAACTTCTTCAAATCGAGAATGAGAATTTTAGGGAAGAAATTTCAAACATTAACATCAAGTTTTTTCTTGATTCAAAAACTTTGAAGAATATTCTCTCTATTTAGTTTCCTCACTATAACAAAAGTGGTTTGGGACGTAAGGGAAATGAAGATGAGAGGAATCATTTTCCAAAAGCCAATAATAGATCGAAACATAAACCTCATGTATGTCTTTATCGGTTTCATTATGCGAAACAATTCAAAAGATCTATTGTCAAGCAATTTCCGAATTGCTATATCCACAATTAGTATGGTCATTTCAAGATGGGCTGTCCAAATGAGAAGATTAAGCCCAAAAAGATTCATAGGATATTTGATATTGAATCAAAGTTTAACAAGAAGGGACTCAAGTTTATGTGAGTACCAAAGAAAATATGAGGATATCTTTGATTGTAGGTGATCTTAAAGAAGAACAAGTGGTATCTAGGCAGCAGGTGTTCCAAACACATGACTGAAGACATCTCCAAATTTATAACTGTCATCATCATAGATGGAGGAACTGTTATGTTTGGCTGACAAGACAAAGAAAGAATCATCAGCAAAAGAAACATCAGGTTGGTAATTTGATCATTGAAGATGTTTTACTTGTCAAAGGACCAAAGCACAATCTCAAAAGTATCAGTCAACTGTGTGATAAAGGATACAAAATAAGCTTTGAAGAAGGTAAGTGTATTGGCACTAACAAGAACAATCCCCAATCATATGTATGAGTCAATTGTTGTGCTTGTAGTCCACGATTCGCCTGATGGTTGAGATTAGTTAACACTCTGGCTTTGAGTGGCTTTGGTTATCCATTAGGCTGGTTGGTTATGTCGATGTGAGAGGGTCTTTCCTTGGAAGGCTTGGCTATCTTGGCTAAAGTGTGAGTAGATTTACTTATGGTTTTGGGAGTAGGACAAGTTTTGGGAGCCATGGCTTAGCATATATACTTCAAGAAAGAGATGATGAAGGAATGGGATAAGGAATTTAAGGGAAGTTGTGAAGGAGAGGAGCGGTTTTCAGTGAATAGAAGAATGTGTGCACTATCTTCGTATAAATATGAGCTTTTTAGCCACATTGAGAATTCTAGCCATTACACAGTAATGATAACATTCTTATTTGAATTTCACTTAATGTTTGATTTAAACAATTCAAATTTATGAAAATAGATAAAAGAAATACTAATCATTCAAAAAAAAAAAATAGCAGTACAAATTGTAAGAGAGAAGATTGTGCGTTAGAATGGTTGCCGCAAAGAGAATGTACTGTAACGGTAATATTTTTGAAAAAATGTAAACGTGTACTTGTGTTCTGCGATGATCCTAATCTTTGTGTGATGAATGATTGAAATAAACGTTACCTAGGATAGGCTATTCAAATACATTGCAAATTCTTAGTTCACCATGAATATACTTAAAGACTTGCTTGTCCAGCGGCTTGGTGAAAATATTTGCTAGTTGATGTTTCGATTCGAAAAACTGTATTTAAACATCTCCATTATTGACATGGTCTTTGACAAAATGATGTCTTATCTCGATGTGCTTTGCTCTTGCGTGCAATTAGATTCTTGGTGAGGTTTATGGAACTTGTGTTATCACATAGAATTGGAATGCTTTCTCCTTTCTCTCCAAAATCACTTAATTGTTGCTTCATCCAAATAAGTGGAGCGCATTAACTTCCAAGAGCAATATATTCATCCTTAGTAGTTGAAAGAGTAAGTGAACTTTGTTTCTTTCAGAACTAAGAGATGAGCATATTTCCCAGCAATTGGCAAGTACTTGATGTGCTCTTTCTATCGATTTTATAACCTGCAACGTCAACATTCGATTATCCAAGCAACATAAATTATGTATTCTTAGAATACCAGATTCTTAGTTTTGGAAATGATCCAATATATCAAATTATCCGCTTAACAACAGATAGATATGATTCCTTTGGATTATATTGAAAATGAGCACATAGATGGGTGCTAAATAAAATATCAAGTCTAGATGCTGTTAAGTATAGCAATGATCCTATAGAGTTTAGAGTTGATGGACTTACCTTTTTCGTCATTGTCCAGTTTGCTAGAAGAGGACATTAGTGTCTCGATCTTCTTGCATCCTTCTAGACCAAACTTCTTTACTATCTCCTTAGCATATTTTTCTTGATGTATAAATGTGCCTTTAAGAGTTTGTCTAATTTGAAGGTTGGGAAAGAAGTTGAGCTCTCCAATTAAGCTCCTTTTGAACTCACTTTTCATAATATTTGCAAAATCCTTGCACAATATGTCATCAGTAACTTCAACAATTATGCCATTAACATATATTTGGACATGAGTAAATCTTTACTATGTAGTATCTACCTTACTTTCTCAAAATTATGATTAGTTAAGAATCTACCCAATCTCTCATACCAAGCTCTTGGTGCTTGGTTGAGCCCGTATAATGCTTTCTTGAGTTAATAGACATCATGTGGTCTACCCGGGTCTTCAAAACTTGGAGGTTGCTCAACATACACTTTTTCTTGACGTGCAAACCCCTAGAGTGCCAAGACTTAACATGGGGAGATACTTAAGTGTCAAAAGTTCGGAAAGATACACTTAAGTGTCAAAATATGAGCAAAAAGGATAAATTAAGTGCCAATGGCGAAAAAATCCGGCCAATCTGCACACTTGTCATTTTTCAACAATTTTATTTGCTAACGGAGAAATTTTTTTTAAAACAAATATTCACGTGGCAATTTTTTTTAAAAAATTATCCATGAGGCAAAAAAAAAATGCCATACTAGAAAAGAATCTAAAAAATCGATTTTATTGACAAAAAAAAAGGAAGGGGGAGGGATTGGGCGAGGGCTGTGTAGCCCTCGCTGTGTGACGTCCTGAAATTCGAGCCCTTCTAGGCGTAAGGGCGATCCTGTAGTCATGCGCCGATTTCAAGCACGAATAGAAGTCGATTTGCGGACAGAAATAATGGGACGGCGGGTGATTCCGTCTACTATTATTGAACCCGCGAACGGCCCTATGTCGATCCTTGATAATCGTGTACTTTGAAATAAGAATCTATCCTTCGCAATTTCATGTCGTCAAGGACGTCCATGTGTCGAGAAGTCTTGAACGTGGTTTGGCACGAGTCGGTTACGCGTGAATCCTCGAAGCGCATGTCGGGCCCGAATTATACCAAAATGACATTTGGGCAAAATTGGCAAGGCATGAGAATCCAAGATTGGACTTCGAATTTTCGGGAACGTCCGAGACGGACTTTTGGACGATGCTTCCTTGATAGTCGACAAAGGTGTCGGTTGAGCCGAGTTTTGGGAAAGGGATTTACGGACCGAGGAACCGAGCCTATGAGGACGTGGGCCGGGCAAGAACAGTGAGGGCCTCACGCCCAAGGTGGGATGGCCACCGTGGAAGACCGAGACAACGAGTGAGCCGTTGGGCCAAACCGATCGTTAACCCTCCCGAGCCCGTTGCCTAAACGTGAGCCAATTCGAGCCCAACAAATTCCCGAGCCCGTTCCTATTCATTTTCCGGCCCGTTTCCTAGGCCCGTCCTCCATTTTCAGCCCAATGACAGATTGGGAAATGTGCAAGGTGGAAATGACCAAAATGCCCTTGGATATTTTGAAGAAAAGTCAAAAAGAAGAAAGAGAGGATGAGGTCATTGTTTGGCAAGTGGGGCAAGCCTTGATGGCTTGGATAAGGTTTATCCTTCAGCCTTCACTTCACTCTCTCTCCTCTTCATCTTCCCCAAACCGCACACCCTTCTCTCCCTAGTTTTCCTTCCTTCCTTCAGTTTTTCAGTTCTGACCTTTCACTGAAAATCGAGTTGTTCATTGCCTTTCCGTTTGAATCTCGGCCCGTGCCACCCGCCGTTGCGTTCAGAAGACGAAAACCGTTCAGATGACGTCGGCCGTTCGCCGAACGGAGTCTCCGACCGTCCTGTATGGCCGCCGGAAGTTGCTGCTCGCCGGACCGTCACTGTTCCGCCTGCAGCAACTTTGTTCCGCCTTTTCACCCGTTTTTCTTCCTTTCCGACCGAACCACCACCCATACCAGCCACAAGTGGTTCCCCCTCGACCCCCAGGTGCCGTTGGTCGCTGGCCCGCCGCTCGCCGGAGCTCCAGGCAGCCCGTTTTCCTCCGGTCAGCAACTTTCCTCCTGTGCAGTGCAGTTTCCAGAGTTGCGAGAGGGATTCCGGGGCTGTTGCTGCTGTGTTGAGCCCGGGATCGCCTTGGATCGTCGTGGTAGAGGTCCCTGGGTGTCGGGTTCATCGCCGCCGTCGCGTCCGTGTCGCCGGCCCGCTTAACGGGTGAGTTTAGCCTCTAATCCCTATTTAGTGCCTAAACTTGCTTAGGGTTGGGTTAATTAGTTCTAAGGGCTGATTAAGATGTTTAATTAAGTGCATTAGTCCTAAGATAGGTGGTTAGATAAAGGGTTAAGATTAGATTAGCTTAATCTTGTTTAATTATGCTTAGTTATGTATTATGTGCTAATTAAGCATGCTTTGCTTGATTAAATTGATTAATTGTTTTAATTAATTGATTTATTTAATTTCTGCATTTATTGATTAAATTATGTGATTTCTGAATTAAATGATTTAATTATTTAAATTCGGAAAATACTGTTCACGTGCACTGTTCACGATAACGTTCACGTGCACTGTTCATCCGGAATTGAAATTGTGCATAATTTCATGTGCCTTGATCATATGAAGTGAATTTGATGTGTCGTGGCATGAACATTCGCATGAATCGTGTGATTTTCACAAAAGAAAGAAAATGGTTTGTCCGAGAGACACCGGGAATGGACCGCTTTTATGAGAAAGGTGGGAGAAATGGTTTGTCCGAGAGACACCGAAATGGACCGCTTTTGTGAGAAACGATTTGAGGTTTCATATGCAAGCATGTGTGCATTGGCTAATGCTCAAAGATAATAAGTGGGTTGTGATGGTATGCTTGCATGATCACTAAGTTGAAACCGCCGTCTCGGGAGAGTATCCCTTGACGTTACGTGGGCATGCCGTGCGGGAGAGTATCCCTTGACGTTCATTGGGCATGCGGTCTCGGGAGAGTATCCCTTGACGTTCGTTGGGCATGCGGTCTCGGGAGAGTATCCCTTGACGTTCGTTGGGCATGCGGTCTCGGAGAGTATCCTCGACGTCTTTTGGGCACGGAAGGGCACGGTTGCGCCTCTGGGAGGAAGGGCACCGTAGCGCCGTTGCGCCTTGGTTGTAGCCTTGTGGGGCGGTAATAATCGGAACACGTGTGGATGCAAGAGTGCATGAGAAAACATGGCATCATTGGTTCCGATTATGCATGAGATGATCACATCATTTATGGCACGCACGCATGAATTGATAACGTGCAGGGTGTGGCAATGGCCAAGTGAGATCGCTTGTGACGCGACTCGCATGTGATTGATGAACTGCATCATCTAACGGCCATGTGCATTGCGTGTATTGTGCTGACTTATAACGTGCAGGGTATGGCATACCGGGTAAGGTTGCATGCGAACCGACTTCTGATTGTTGGTTGAACCTGTCTGTAGTTTGATTGCTGATTGTTGGGTGTTTGTGGTCGGGTTGAGTGAGGGGCGGCTCTGGAGAGATACCCTGGGTTGAGTTGGTGTACTAACCGGGGCTTAGGGGAAGAACTCGCTGAGATTTTATCTCAACCCGTCGTGGTTAACATTTTTCAGGCCCCTAGAATGGCGCACCCGTAGTGGAGAACCCTGCCCCCGCTTCTCCAGTGATCGACCTGACGGAGTCGAGTCCGATGGGTCCGAGTGACCGTGGTGTTGAACCCGAGGGTTCATTTTGTACAGCTGGATTAGCCTAGCCTAGTTCCTTTTTGGTTTGGCTTAGAGGATGGATCGGCCCCTATTGTCGAGCTTGTAAATCGGAAAAAAACGATCCTCCGTTTGGTTAATCTAGTAAATTGTATAAATGAGTAGTGATGGTTGTTCTTGTGGTTCATCCCTCTATCCCTGATTGATTGATTGATTGTTTGTTGGACTGGGGATGGTTCGTCTTCTGCTTGCGCATAACGAAAGATTAAAATGAATGGTCGTCGACGAGTCCTGGGACGTCGCTTTCAATCGACCAAGAGAAGGGGTTGTCGCGTGCTCGGGGTTCGGGGCGTGACACGCTGCCATTGCTGTTTCTACCCCACCATCATCGGGAAGGGCCGATGACAGTGGGGTGAGGGTCAGTGGGGTCACCGGGTCCTGGCCAACTTGCGGGCCCTCGCCCAAATCTGGGGGAGGGTCAGCGACTCTGGTTGACCTATGGTGAGGGCCTGTGAGCCTTCGCCTAGATCTAGGGTGAGGGTCGTCGGCCCTTGCCTAGCTGGGCCAAGGGCCACTAGCTGCTTAGTTAGGCGACAACAGCCAGCCACCGGTGGCCCTTGGCCTGGCTAGGCAAGGGCTGGCGACCCTCACTCCAGGTCTTTGGGCGAGGGCTCGCAGGCCCTTGTCCTAGGTTGGCCAGAGTCGTTAGCCATTGGCCAGGGCTTAGTGACCCCGACCGACCCTGGCCCTTCCAAATGATGGTGGGGCGATGGCGAGGGCTACACAACCCTCGCCCCATCCTCCTTCTTCCTTTTTTTTTTTTTAATTAATCAATTTTATAATAATATATTTTTAAAGTTTTTTAATATTATTTAATTAATATATTTTTTAAATGCCACGTCAGCACCAAAACGACGTCGTTTTGGCTAAGTTTTTGTTGACTTAGCTTCCGACAAGCCATGTAAATGAGTTATATTATTAAAATAAGCCACGTTAGATTTCCGGCGGCTTTCGCCGAATTTGGCACTTAAGTGATCCAATTTTTTTAAAAAGTAGCACTTGCGTGTACATTTCGTAACTTTTCACACTTAAGTGTCTCCTCGTACCAAAGTTTGGCACTTGGGCTGTTCTTTTCCCTTTTTTCTTTGATATAGCCATTTAGAAATGCACTTTTAACATTCATTTGATATAGCACAAAATTGTGAAAACATGCATATGCTAGCAATAGACGTATAGTCTCTAATCTAGCAATGGGAGCATAAGTTTCATCAAAATCAATACCTTTCTCCTATGAATATCCTTTCGTAGCTAACCTTACTTTGTTGCGAATTACATTACCTTTCTCATTGAGCTTGTTTCGAAATACCTATTCGGTTCCTATGACCGATTGATTTTTAGGTCTAGTAACTAGTTCTCAAACATCATTGACTTTGAACTGATGTAGCTCATCTTGCATAGCTTCAATCCAGCTTTCATCTGTGATGGCATCTTCAATTCCTTTTGTTTTTAGTTGAGACATAAGAGCTAGGGAATTCAGTATATTCTTGAGAGATGACCTGGTCTTGATCCCTTTGTCCACTTTCCCAAAGATTTGTTCCTTTGGATGTTCTATTTTGAATCTCCAATCCTTGGAAGGTTACTTTTGATTTAGAGAATCTGCTGTAGGTTGCAATTGCAGCTATTTAATTGCGGTTGGTATAGATATTTACATGACATCTTCACAATCAGAAGCTTGCATCCCTTTTTGCTCATCTTTGAATTTCACATTTATAGACTCTTCTACTACCTTCGAATCTTTATTGAAGACACGATAAGCTTTGTTAGTAGTAGAGTATCCAAGAAAAATACCTTCACTAGCTCTTACGTCACACTTCCCAATGTGATCATTTGCATTCTTGAGAATGAAACATTTGTATCCAAGCACATAGAAGTAATGTATAGAGGGCTTTCTTCCTTTGAAGATCTTGTATGGAGTCTTCTCCATTAAAGGTCTAAGTAACACCCAGTTTAATGTGTAATAAGTAGTGGCAACTGTTTCAACCCAAAAGTAAGTGGGAACACCACTTTCTATCATCATGGTTCTTACTATTTCTTGTAGTGATTGATTCCTTCTTTCAGTTACACCATTTTGCTGAGGTGTGTAGGTAGTGGAGAAATTTTGTTCCACTTCATTCTCATCACAACATTCAACAAAACTTTGATTGTCAAATTGTCCTCCGTGGTCGATTCTAACGGTGGTGATGCTGTATCCTTTCTCATTTTGAATTCGTCGAGCAAATTACTCAAATGAGTGAAATGCCTCATTTTTGTGAGATAAGAACATCACCCATGTGAATCATAAATAGTCATCAACGACTACCAGGCAATATTTCCTTCCACCTAGACTTGTTGTCCTTGTTAGTCCAAACATGTCCATATGTAATAGTTGCAAAGAACTGTTGGTAGCAATAGATTTTATAGATTTAAAATAACTTCTTACCTACTTTCCCAATGTACAAGCATTGCAAGAATCACATTTGCTATAATTGATCTTTGGTAATCTATGAACAAGGTCCTTTGATAAAGTGTGATGGCCCAGGCGGCGATGCGCGGGGCGAAGTCCCCGAACGTGTGCAGGGAGAGGCGCGTCTCTTGTCCCACATCGCCTAGGGGGGAGTCATGGGCTAGTTGATAAGGCTTGGATTCTGTATCCTATATAACACGTTTTTGGGTGAAGCTCGGAGAACAAAGCCTTATGGGCTTTGGTTCAAAGCAGACAATATTACATAGTGATAGGCCCGGGTCCTTACATAAAGTCTTGTGAATCTACTTGACATTTATGTGTCCCAATTTCTTGTGCTAAAGTTCACTCTTCCTTGATGGACATTAGGCGATAGGCATCTTCAAAGTTGATGTCGAGCAAGTAGATGTTGCCATACCTATTTCTTGTGAAAGACTCGGAATTGTCCTTGCTAGTGTCAATACACTTACCTTCCTCAAAGCTTATGTTGCATGGTTAATGGACATTAGGAAGTAGTCACACAACTGATTGATACTTATGAGATTGTGTTTCAGTCCTTTGATAGGTGAAACATCTTCAACGACCAGATTGTCCAACCTAATGTTTCCTTTGCCAACTATTATTCCTTTATATTTTCCGCCAAACGTGATAGCTCCTCTATCTATGTTGGTGAGAGTTATAAATTTGGAGCTATCTTTAGTCATGTCTATGGAACACTCATTTTCCAGATACCACTTGTTCTTTTTAAGATCACCTGCAATCAAAGATATCTTCATCTTTTCTTTAGCGCCCACACAAACTTGGGTCCCTTTTTCTTAGGCTTTGATTCGGTATCAAATATCTTGTGAATCTTTTTGGGCTTCATCTACTCATTTGGACAATCCATTTTGAATGACCATACTTATTGCAAATAGAGCAATCCGAAAATAGCTTGCTAGTAAATCTTGTGAATTATTTCGCATAATGATACTTATAAAAATGCACAGGTGGTTTGTGTTTTGACCTATCATTGACTTTTGAAAAAGGATACTTCTCATTTTCATTTTCCTCACGTTCCAAACCACTTCTATTATAGTAAGAAATTTGAATTGAGAGGATGTGCTTCAAAGTTTTTGAACCAAGAGAAAACTTGGTGCTAATGTTTAAAATTTCTTCCCCATAATTCTCATTCTCGACTTGAAGAAGTTTTACTTCACTCACCCAGAGATCATACTCCTTCTTTAGTTTGTCAATGAGAACTTTTCCAACAAACTTAAGTGATAAGATCATAAAGTTCCTTTTTTAAAACAGAAATTCTTTTTGAAAACTCTTATGTGCTCTTCAAACATTTCCCTCAAAAAATCCTATAGTTCTTCATAAGTTTGTTCATAATCATTTACCTCATCTTCTTCTTCCTCATGTTCTGAGTTAGCCATTAGATAGAGATTTGCTTCTTCTTCATCGCTTGACTCACATTCAATGTCACTCCATGTTTTTGCTTTTAGTGCCTTCTTCTTCTTTTCAAATTTCCTTTCTTTTTCTCGAAAGATGGACAATTAGGCTTTTATGTGACCTGATTTCTTGCATTCATAACACATAATGTCCTTACCTCTAGATTCTTCCTTGTTCTTATAAGGCTTTCTATCATTTGAATGCTTGGTTGATCTTTTTCCTTTTGTAGTTCCCTCCTTTTCTCATGAAGTTCTTGAATCTTTTTGTCAATAGCGCCATGTCTTCATCACTATCTTCACCTTTTGAATATGATTGCTTACTTGCATCATCATGATCAGCTTTAAATGCAATGACTTTCTTACCTTTTGAGTTGCTTTCTTCATTTAGGTGTTTAGCTTCATAGGACATGGATGTTCTCATCAGCTCATCCATTGTGATTGGTTGGATTCTCATTGTTTCACGCAATGAAGTCTTTACCAAACTCCACTCTTTGGGTAGAGCTCACAATAGCTTATTTACCTTTTCAACATCAGTGCACACTTATTTACCATTCACTATCTCAGTAAATTGAGTGAACATTTGTACATCGAGTTTCATTTTGAACAACTCAAAGCTTCCAAGTAGGATTTTTATCTTTGTTTCCTTCACTTTGTCTATTCCTTCAAATGTCAGCAAGATGCGATTCCAGAGTTTCTTAGCTATGACACAGGAGGAAATTATGTTAAACTTAGATGGTGATAAAGCACAATATAGTAGATGTCTAGCTTTAACATTAAGAGGGGCTCTTTTCTAAGCTTCTTCCGCATTTTTAACATCAATAACTTCAACTTGACCATCTTGGCGAGTAAGGGCTTGTGTAGGAGCTAGTACTTTTACACTATTTTCCACTACATCTCACATACTTAAATTTGCAGCTTCGATGTATGATTCCATTATTTACTTTCAATATCCACAATTGCTTCCATCAAAGTAGGGTGGCTTGTTGGAAGCTTAAGCATCATTAGTACATAAGCTACTGAGGTTAACCATAAGAGAAGATTTTTATACTCAGAAGAAATATACTTTAAATAACAAGCAATAGCACTTTGATACCAATTGTTGAAGACTAATAATATAACTTAGAGGGGGGTGAATAGGCTGTTTTAGAAAACTTGATGATTTTTTGCAGGAATTAGCTAAGTAAAAATCAGGTCAAGATGATGTTGCAAAGCTTGTGATGGAAATGTGTGTAAATGAGAGAAAGTAGATGAAATAGCAACACATAAAGATGTATAGTGGTTCGGCTTTATCTCCAAGCTTATATCTATTCTTCAAACTAATACCCTCAAGTTGGGGTTAGATTACACTAATAATTTGCAAAGAAAGTTACAAATGGCTAGTATTGATCTTTTCAAAAGATAGATCACACTATTAGGACTCAGCTGTTGCTCTTACTCTTGCACACTTAATCCTTATCATAATTACTAAAACAATACGAGTACAAGTCTCAGAGAAATAGTAGAAAGAGAGTGTATCACTAAAAACATAGTAGAAAGCTAATTTTTTGATCTTGTTATGTTGTTCTCTCTAACATTTGGCTTTTGAGGTCCTTTCTTCTATAGCCATCTTGAAACTATCCGTTGGAGGTGGATTGGAGAAGTAGAGAGCTATTAGAGTTACCGTTGAACTATTGTCCGGAGATACAATCATTTTCCTCAAACATTTGCAGAATAACTAAAAATAGCAACTGCTACTATGTCCCTTTGCTGTAGTCTCTAACAGACTTGTTAGATAATCTAGTTACCCGACTACTGGTTTCATTTGAAATATGCTACTGTGCGAATCCTTAGCCATAATGGCTAGTTTGTTGACATGACGACGTAGTTGCCATAGCACCAATGACCCAATCTTTACAGCTTCGACATTAATATTGTTAACAGTTGATCCTTAGGTCCACTAGTATTGTTTACATAAAAACCATATTAGGATTTATTGCGAACTTCCTTCCCCCGAATCACATCATGGATATTGTGCGGTCTATTGGTATAAACTGTAAGGACCCAGGGACTACTACTGTGTAATATTATCCGTTTTGGGCCGAGGCTTGCACAGCTTTAAAACACATTACACAGAGTAGAGAACCCAAGCCTTATAAAGTAGCCCAAGACTCCTCCCCCTAAGCGATGTGGGACAAGAGACATGTCTCCCCTCCCTACGCACGTTTGAGGACCGAGGCGCGGACGCATTGCCATCCCTCCTCCTTGCACACTGTCGCCTGGCCGTCACATTCTCCCCCCTTCAAGCACAGCGTCCTTGTTGTGGCTCCACACACGGTCAGGAGTCGGCTCGATACCATTTGATACCATTGTATAATATTGTTCGCTTTAGGCCGAGGCTTGCATGACTTTAAAATGCATTACACAAAGTAGAGAACCAAATCCTTATAAACTAGCCCATGGCTCCCATCATAAGCAATGTGGGACAAGAGACATGTCCCCCCCTCATTGTGCACGTCCAAGGATCAAGGCGCGGACGCACCGCCATCCCTCCTCCTCACGCATCGTCGCCTGGGCTATCACATAAACAACTGCATATACCACAGTAAATATTATACTAAGAATAGTTTAAACACCATCATAATCACTTGAAGATGTTTCTCTAACAGTTTATTCATTCAATATATTAATTTTCCCTTTTTTACATCTTCAACGTATATTTACCATTTTTCAGCGATTGTATTTAGAGTGATAACTATTTGTTGTAATCATGGTTAGCGGGCTATCAATACCCACCGATATTCATTATAAAAGGATATCCATCAACTCAAATGTGAATTTCCAATGTGTTTATTCATTCTTTTTTTTTGTATGTCCTATTTTCATTCACAACTTATTCTCGAACTTTTGTTTTACATTTTTGCAGAGTGTTGGAGTCCAAACCCACACCTAAAATTAAATGTCCCCACCCCTTAGCTCCCCCTGAGAAGGTGGAGAATCAAATTCCCCACTTCTCCCTTCCCATGTGGGAGGTTGGTTACTGGGGCAACCCTCAATGATTAATGTGTTTATTCATCAATATGTTAATTTTCCGTCTTTTTCATCTCCGGCATATATTTACCATTTTCCAATACATTTATTTGCAAAACTTGCATTTCATTTTCACTCCAAAAGCTAAAATCTTTCATGATTTAGGTAAAACACCATTTTTGGTGAAAAATCATTTTGGCACACCCAGTGAGACCTTTTTAGTTCAATTTGAGGAAGTGCAATGACAATGTATACAATATACCTTTCAAATTGATCAAGATGTATTCATTGTGAATATTTGCGAAAGCCTCTAACATAAGTTTTAGGAGAAAACTTGAGTGTTTTGAATTGATTTGCCACATCAATGGACGGAAGAAAAAGTTCTTTTATGAGTGATCGTGAGAAAACTGTTTTGATTAATGTACTCCAATTTGACATTTTAATGAATTTTTTTGACTAAATCAAAACCATTTGGCTGAGACTATTCTTTTAAATGAATTTGATAATTGATGACATTTACTAAAAATTGTTTAACAATTGATTGAGTGACATTTAAATACTTCATACTATTTTTGAAATTGCGGATAATGATACAAATAGTCCTTATACTTCAACTTAATGTGCAATGTGACCCTTGAATTTTTTTTATTTGTTTAATGCGGTCCCTAAACTTTAATTCATTGTGTAATGTGGTCCCTAAACTTTCAATTTATTCAAAGTGATCCCTAAACTCTTGATATATGTCTAACTTAGTCTCTAAACTATATGAAAATATTCAAGATTATCCTTTCATTAATTCAAGTTCAAGGACTATATTGAACATTTTCATATAATTTAGGAACTAAACTGTACATATACTAAAAGTTCAGGGATCACATGAACAAATTGAAAGTTGAGAGACTACATTGCACATTAGGTTAAAGTTCAAAAACAACACTGAACAAATTAAAAGTTCAGAGATCACATTACACATTAAGCCAAAGTTCAGGAACTATTTGTTTCATTTTCCCTTGAAATTGATTACATTTCATGCTCGTTTGCTTATGCAACCTCGGAACTTCTAAAACAAAAATTTTTAATAGTCTTTTCTAAGTGAACATAAGTTCCTAGCCTTAAACCCTTGCCATCCAAGTGAACACGACTTGTAGTCTCAGAAGACTTTTTAGAGCAAATTGCAAGTTTGTGGCCTTATAGCTTCGCCCTCTTAGTGAATGCGGCTTTTAGCTTTGGATATGGTGATTTTAAATAGTCTTTCCAAGTGTATGTGGGTTTATAACCTCGAAGCCCTTACCCTCCACAAGTGATAGTAACATGTAAGCCTGAAAGGCCTCTTTCAAATTTACCCCCCAAGTGGAATGGTTTCTCAAAATACTATGATTCTATTAACTTTTCCAAAGTATACGCATGTTTGTAGACTTATAGCATTTATCCTCCAAGAGATCACAACTTGTTGTTTTGAATGGCTTCTCCTTTCAACATACACATGGTTTGGCAAGCTACTGCAACTTCAAAACCTATTCGTCCCAACACAACGAGTTTTTGCAACCCAGAGTATCTCTCTTCAATAGGTGTCAAGGTAACTTCTTTGGAAATTTCTCTAACAATGATTTGTAGATATGGTGAGCTTTCGCAGTCCAAAACCATTTCTACATGACAAAACTTCCCTATGGAATATACTTTCTTCATCACAACACAACAAGCTTTTGGAACTCGGAGTCTCTTATCAACAAACCCTTATAAATTTACTTTCAAGCAATTTCTACTAACTATCCTTATCCTTATTAAGTAAAGAGAAAATTTCTCCTACTCAAAAAAGGAACAAGAGAGAAAAAAAAAGATAATAGGATAAGAGCATAGAGAAATTACGTTACAAATTATGCAAAGGCTTGAGGTAGTTTTCCAATGTGCGCCCATGTTCAAATGTTGTTTTTTGTTTCATTTTTGTCTTAGAGTCAGTCCACTAAAAATTCAGGTATCATTTAGTTTTTGAGAGAACTCTCTTCGAACTCCCTCTTAAAGAAAGGCAATTGTTGATACCTAATTTTTAGCTAACAAGTCATTTAAAGATAAAAATTTGAGATTAGAGTTCCTAATTGTGACATGACCCATTTCTTGGCCAAAAAGAGTCATTTTAGTGTTTTTCAAAGTTTTTCAAGCGTCATAACCAATTGAGATTTGCGCAAAATAGCCAAGCCATTTCAAGAGAATTGAAGTGCCATAAGTCAATCCAATCAAACCAAGCCAACTCAAGTTAAACTAAGCTGACCCTGTAATATCCTGAAATTCGAGCCCTTTTGAGGAAGGAATGAACGTGAATTTCGTCGATGCATTGTTGGTTGATCTCTCTCGGGCGTCGATCACTCCCGAGATACTCGACCTTGAGGGCAAAGGCTAATGAGAACGAACTCGTGCGACTAAAGAACTTGACTGGGAAAACGACTCGACCGTGAGACTTGCGTAAGGACGATCCCCGTAGTTATGCGAAAGCTGATTTCGGGGACGACTAGAAGTCAATTCGCGGACAGTATAATGGGATGACGGGTGATTCCGTTTCGTTATCGAGCCCGCGAACGACCCTATGTCGATCCTTGGTAATCGTGTACTTTGAAATAAGAATCTATCCTTCGCAATTTCACGTAGTCAAGGACGTCCATGTGTCGAGAAGTCTTGAACGTGAATTAGCACGAGTCGGTTACGCGTGAATCCTCAAAGCCGCCTATCAGTCTGAGTAGTACCAAAATGGCATTCGGGCGAAATTGACATGGCATGAGAATCCAGCATTGGACTTTGAATTTTCGGGAACGTTCGAGAAGGACTTTTGGACGATGCTTCTTAGTCGACGACGGTGTCGGTTAAGCCGAGTAATTGAAAAGGGATTTTCGGACCGAGAACACGAGCCTACGAGGACATGGGCCGGGCAAGATCAGTGTGGGCCTCACGCCCAAGGTGGGACAGCCGCCATGGAAGGCCCAAGGCAAGCAAGTGAGCCCGTTGGGCCAAACCGACCCTTTACCCTTCCGATCCTATTGTCTAACCTTGAGCCAATTCGAGCCCAACAAATTCCCAAGCCCGTTCCTATTCATTTTCAAGCCCATTTCCTAGGCCCGTCCTCCATTTTCAGCCCAAGGACAGATTGGGAAATGTGCAAGGTGGAAATGACCAAAATGCCCTTGGATATTTTGAAGAAAAGTCAAAAAGAAGAAAGAGAAGATGAGGTCATTGTTTGGCAAGTGGGGCAAGCCTTGATGGCTTGGATAAGGCTTATCCTTCAGCCTTCACTTCACTCTCTCTCTCCTCTTCATCTTCTCCAAAAATCGCAAAGACCTCTCTCCCATGGTTTTCCTTCCTTCCTTCTGTTTTTCAGTTTGACCTTTCACCGAAATCTGAGTTGTTCATTGCCTTCCCGTTGGAATCTCGTCTCGTGCCACCCGCCGTTGTGTTCAGAAGAGAATTTCCGTTCAAATAACGTTGGCCGATCGCCGGAAAGAGCTTCCGATCATCCCGTATTCCGGCCGAAAGCCGGCTGTCGCCGGACCGTTTTCTGACCGCCTGCTGCTGTTCTGTTTTGCTGTTTCGGCCATTTTCCTCCCTTTCCGACCCAATCACCGCCCATACCAGCCACAAGTGGTTCCCCCTCGACCCCCAGGTGCCGCTAGTCGCTGGCTCGCCGCTCGCCGGAGCTCCGGCAGCCCGTTCAACTCCGATCGCCTTCTTCCTCCTCCAGCGGTGCAGTTTCTCGAGTTGCAGTGGGGATTCCGAGTTTGTAGCTGCTGTGTTCAGCCCGGGACCACCTTGGATCGTCGTGGTGGAGGTCCCCAGTGTCGGGTTCGTCGCTGCCGCCGCGTCCATGTCTCCGGCCCGCTAACGGGTGAGTTTAGCTCCTAATCCCTATTTAGTGCCTAAACTTGCTTAGGGTTGGGTTAATTAGTGGTAAGATTGGTTTAGGAAGTTTAATTAAGTTTATTAGCCCTAAGATAGGTGGTTAGATAGATGGTTAGGATTAGATTAGCTTAATTTTGCTAATTGTGCTTAATTATTGCTTAAATGAGGGTTATGTGATTTTTGTGATTAATTAAGCATGATTTGATTTAATTGAATTGATTAATTGTTTTAATTAATATTTTGTTTAATTTCTGGATTAAATGTTTTAATTAATTGAATTTCGGAAAAATCACTGTTCACAAAATACTGTTCACTAATCACTGTTCACGGATTACTGTTCACGGATTACTGTTCACGGCACTGTTCATCCAGAAGCTAAATTTGGTCTTATTTTGATGTGCTCTTGATTGTTGTGATTAATTGGAGTGCCGATTGTTAATTATGCTCGTGAATATTGATGAAATGCGTGATTGAGTGTTGGTTGAATTGAATTTTGGAAATTGTCGAGTGAGATCGCATGACATATTGCGTGGGTTATCTGAAATGGCATGTCGCATGAGCATGAACGCATGAGCGATGTTGCATTCACGACCAAGCAAAAGCAAAGACAAGAATGAACTGTTTGCTGATGTGTTGCATGGTCAGATTAAAGTTGATAGCCCGGTTGAGCCGGATGACCGCCAATCCCCATTGGGGTTGTGCCGTGACCATTGGGTCGCCTGACAGTGGTCAGATGCGGAGTCGCGGTTGAGGCCGGGCCCATGCTCCTTATGGAATGCCGTCGGTGGGGAGAGCCCATGACGTCACCGTGCCTCACGGGGAGGGACGATGCCGGTTTACGACCGGTTGACCGCCAACCATAAGGTTGTGCCGTGGCCTGGGTCGTAATAATCGGAGCATATGTGTGGATGTGAGACATGAGAAAGTTGTGTGAGATGCTCGATTATTCGCATGCTCTTGATGTCGTGATGATTTGACGCATGAGTTGACAAATCGTGCAAGGTGTGGCAATGGCCGGGTGAGATCGCTTGTGACGCGATTCGCATGTGATTGATGAACCCTGTTTCATCTAACGGCCATGTGCCTTGCTTGCATTGTATGAGATTGAACGTGCGGGGTATGGCATACCGGGTAAGGTTGCATGCGAATCGAATATTGTTATGTTGGTTGCCCCGTTGTTGTTGGTGTTGTTTGGTTTTGGTTGTTTGTTGGGTTGAGTGAGGGGTGGTTACGGAGAGATACCCCGGGTTGAGTTGGCGTACTAACCGGGGCTTAGGGAAGAACTCGCTGAGATTTTATCTCAACCCGTCGTGGTTAAACATTTTCAGGTCCCTAGAATGGCGTACCCGCAATGGAGGATCCCGCCCGCTCCTCCGGTGATCGACTCGACGGAGACGAGTCCGATGGGTCCGAGTGATCGTGGTGTTGAACCCGAGGGTTCTTTGTGTACTTGTTGGATTAGCCTAGTCTTTTTGGTTTGGCTTAGAGGATGGATCGGCCCTTTTTGTCGGGCTTGTAATTTGGAAAACGATCCTCCATTGGTTAATCCAATAAATTGAATAATTGAGTAGTTGTTGTTGTTCTTGCTATTCATCCCTCTATCCCCGTTTGATTGTATGTTTGTTCTGGATGGTTCGTCTTCGCTTGCGCTAACGAAAGATTAAAATGAATGGTCATGGATGGGTCCTGGGACGTCGCTTTCAATCGACCAAGGTAATGGGGTTGCCGCGAGCTCGAGAGTCGGGGCGTGACAGACCCAATTGTGTTGAATTGGATCTGACACATCCGGTTGGACCACAATTGAACTTGTTCAATTTGATTAAGCAAAACTCCAAGTCCAATACAAAAAAATAAAGCAAAATTGAACCTTAGGAGCCTTGAGTCGACCAAGGCATGCTTGATTGGCCTCGGCCCATTGGGCTATACTTCAATCAAGCCGTTTGGCCCAATGGGCAAACGAATTAGCCCACAACCAAGGTCGATCGACCCCTCTTCTCTCACACTTCATTAATTACAAAATTTCCATTGAGAGAAATTATCAAATTACCCTTTGTCTTGTCACTTATTGTGACATCCTGAATTTTCTATGCTTGATAATAGTATTTAGCATGATTTTCCGTGACCATTACAATTATATTAGTTCTAGAAAGGGATTAATATGCTTTGAATTTCATATTTTATGATATTCAATTTTCAAATTTATTGAATTAAGGTTTTCCTAATTTTCATACCTTTCATTAATGATTTTAGTAGATTCAAAATATTAAGACTCACCAATGTTCGGAATGAATATTGGTTTCCTTAAATCTCTAATTCTCTTCAATTGGCAAGCCACTTCTCTTTTCTCTGTCAAAAAATGTTAAACCCATGCTTTAGTTTGAGACATTTAATTTGATTGACTTTTACATCATGCATGACATCGCCAATTTTAACTAGTGTTCATTAATATTTTGGGTGACTCTTGCCTATAGTCATTAATATTTTGGTCACTCATGCGTACATGCCTATAGTTCATAAATTTTTTTGGTGAGTCATGCTTATAGTTCATAATTGTTTTGGTGTTTATGCACACACTTGGCCAAAGAAAAGGAGCTTATCTTCATCTCTATCAAAATATCTTCTTGTGACAATTTTTCATTGGGCCATTTGCACCCTAGCTACTCACTTAGGGTCACTTAAAACATGTCTATTGGGACACATACCATTCTACTATTAGATCTTATGATTTTAATTCAAAGTTATCATTACTTTTAACCTTGGTTTGCAAGGTCATTTGGCCTATAAAAAGAACTTCATATGTCTTCAAGTTTCCAAAAACAAAGAATTCCAACTAGTCTTGCAAATAAAGAAAATGAGATCTTCCTCTTTTATATCCACGTTCCAATTTTTGTGTGAAAGGAAAGATTCTATTGTTGTATTGTCAAAATTTCGATATTCAATTGTTCAAGAGCTTACAAGGTGAACTTGTAGGTTATTCTCCTTTATTAAACTAGTTTTGATAAAAGGTTAAAAGATGTTAACCTTTGTTCTTGATTATATTGTTTTGAAGGTGATTAAAGTTTTGATTTTACTCAAGCCTTCTATTTGAGGTAAGTAAAAACTCTAGAGGCTAAGTTGGATTGATCTACTTAGTATTCTTGACTTGGTTGATTAATGTTTGTTAATTTTAGTTTGAATTTGATAGTAGGTGAAAACTATAGGTGCTAATTTAGATTGATCTACTTAGTACTCTTTACTTAGTTGGTTGTTGGTTGTGACTATGTGTTTGGCTTTTGTTGTCAAGAGTAGATAAGCTACAAGGATGCTATGTGAAATCTTTGTGTTCACTTGAATTGGATTGTTAAGCTTGTTACATGCCTAGATGTATTTGATGGATTTTTTATGGAGTATTTGATTGTTTCTTTAAGATGTGATGGCAATCTTTTGGTGATAAGAATGTGGAAACGATAAATATTAAACCTCAAAGTGATATCTTTGTAATTCGACTAAGTTATCGATTTATTAGCTAAGTGTGTTGCCTATAGTATGTTATCATTGCTTGCGTGAGTAATGAAGGGAGGTAAGTATGTCATTAATTGCATGAGATAGGACAAAACTATGAGGAATCCGGTATGGAATGGGCCAAAATAGACAACACCTCGAGAGATGCCAAAGCGGGACTCCCTTTGGAAGGTGTATGGTTTAAGAAAAAAACTAGATGGAATCTAGTGGGCTTGTAACAACTTGGTCTCATAAGGGTGGAGAGTGATTGCCGGGGCAAAAGGGCTTGGACAAAGAATGGCTTCTAGCAGGCTTCTAAGATGGTGAAGGGGGAGGAAATGAATCAAATCACACGTTGAAAAGGGGGAGAGCGTGTTGGGTATTGTCTCAAGAGTGTTTGAGATGCCTCTTAATGTTAAATGGATCATAGCCGATGATGAGTATGGACTCACATTTGTGTGATTGTGAGCTTCATGATAAGTATGAATTTGCCAATATATATTTTTGTGTATAGTGGTGAGCTACTAGGTGATAATGGTGCATCATGAAATAATATGTCATATGTTTGCTTTTGAGTGAATGAACTTGCAATGCTATTAATAAATTTCACTAGCATATCATGGGGAGAAGAACACTAGAGTGCAACAAGTTATATATAGTGCTCGCTTTAATGTCAAATTTATTTTTTTTTGGATCACTTAAGTACCACTTTTTTTTTTAAAATAATCTCTTAAGGGCCAACTCCAATCTAGGTCATCGAAAATCTGACATGACGATATTTTATTAATTTCTCAATCCTAAATGACTCACCAACATATCTAGTTAGCATATAACCCCTAAATAACGTCGTGTAGCAGATTGAAAAGTGATCATTTCAGTGCTAGTCATTATTAAAAAATGATCACTTCAGTACCAGTCATTATTAAAAAGTGATTACTTCAGTACCAATTTAAATGAAAAGGTAATCACTTTAGTGCTAAAAAAATGACCCTTAGATAAAATTTTAATTATAAAAGCCATGTAATTTCTCACCAGAGGCAATTAAATGATCATTTTTTCTTCAATTTGGCACTTAAGTGAGCTAATAAAAACTTTTAGCACCAAAGTGAGTATTGTACATACTTTTTGACAGTTCTAGTATCCTTCTCCCCATATCATGATAGTAAAAATAGAGTATATGCTTATGCATTTGTTATACATGATCGTCTTTTGTTTAGACTTACATTGTTTGTTAGAACAAGATTGAGTGGAAAGCTTAACTCCTACCTTAAACTTAGAGATTTGACTAACTGGGCTTTCATCACCCTTTATTTTTCAAATTGTAGGATAATCGCCCTAGACATGGAGATGGAGAAGACAAGATGTCAAAAGCCATCAATACTTAAGTTGGATGGTGGTTTGTTTAGTATAAGTGTAGTGGTTTTAGAGACCTTGATCTTTCATAGGATTTTGTGTTTTGTTGTGATAATAACTATCTTTATTTGTATAAAGAAGAGTATGTGTATTACTAAACTCATGCGATCTTTTTGTAATGGATGTTGTGAAAATTTTATTGTGCTTCCGCATGCATAATTATGATTATTAGCACATGACATTTTAGGACATCATATTTTTCCTTGTGAAGCCTAAATTATGGCCATTCATTTACATCTTGATCATGGCCATCAACTGTGACATATCACCAATACAAGTAATGTATTTTCAGCCAAGGATTAAGGGGCCATCGTGAGCCCTTAGATCAATCAAAGTGCCTAAATTCACTCATTTCAAATTTCCCTCCAAAATTAAGGTATAAGGAATTTTTCCTCTCTTCAGCTTAGATTATACACATTTACATTCAATATCTCTCTCTCTCTCAACCGAATTCTGGTGAGCTTCTGACATTGATCATCTTGCCTCTTTTCGTGAGCAGCTAGGCTGAAGTTCCTCCAATGTCTTGGTGGTTGGTGCCATTCTAATTGGTCATTAGAAGTTATCCGATCAAAGCATTCCCAGAGTTGTTCCTTGTTTGATCAAATAAAGATAGGAGCTCAATAAACTTTGATTGACCAATTTTGAATGATCATCCAAGGATGTGAGGACGAACATAGTTCAAAATCGAAGTGAAATCTTTGCTCTATTTTCAATACCGAACTAGGATGTGTCAAAATTTGATAGCTAGAAAGTAGAAATCATCTAGAGTTTAGGTTAATGCCATCAATTTTTCAAAATAATTGCATGTTAAGAAGATTGTTGGTACTTAGGTTCTCATGTGGCTGAGATTTTACATGATGATTTTGAAGTTGATTTTAACATTTGCATGTTGATCTACACTAAAACTTGCATGTTTAGGCTAATCTTCTTAGAATCCTAGCCAATTGATGTAGTTAACTGAAGTTGCATGTTAGTACTCTTGTATAACTTCGGCTTAAACCATTAGCTAGTGGATCAAGCATGTTTCATGCGGATTGTGTTTACTTCGATCATTAGTTGAAGACATGTTGATTTGAGCTAGTTTTACCTCGATTAGATGATGTTTATGCATGTTTAGATCAATTTCTAGTTTAATGATAATGAAGATTAATGAATGTTTTTGAATGATGATAAATGGAGCTTGAACCTGCTCATAAATGTTGGAATACATGAGAATGGATGAGAGTGCTTGATTGCAAGTTTGTTGAATACAGATTGATGGAAATTCGAAGTGGCTCTGACCTCTCTGTGTTCATAGATTTTTAGGAATTTTTTTGGTTAAAATCTCGAAAATGTCTATGAATCCCGCTTATTAGGAATTTGTAGATTGTTGGAAACCACAAGTGGTAATTGAAGGCGGAACTCACGTCTCAATTGATTTCTAGCTAACAATCCCAAATGGCAAGTGGTGACTCCTAGAAAATATTTAGATCATTAAAAACTTAAAATGAAATGCAACATCACCCAAGACATGGATTTGGGAGAGCCCATATCCTTAAATTGATGGACCATGTTTTTTTTTGTCAGTCCTACTTTACTTATACTCTAACTCTCACTCTCACACTTTTACCCGACTTCCTTGTAGAATGTAAAAGTTGAAATCCACACCTGAAGCTAAATCATTTCTACCTCAACCCTTTGAGAATGTGGGATTCATACTCACACCTTCCCTTTTTCATGTGAGAAGGGTGGCCACTGGGATAGGAGTGTGAAAAAACCGAAAACTGCCCGAAACTAGACCGGACTAGATTGGAACCGATGGTTCTCATGGGGGTTGATCCGGTTCCCAGTTCTAATTTAGTGGAACCGGTGAGTACTGATTTGGTTCTCGATTCTCGATATGGAACCGCCCACCCACCTACCTAGACCAAACCAATATATATTATATATTTTAAAAAAAGAAATTCCATCTCAATTACTTAATTATTTTATATTTTTTCAACCAAATATATATGTATATTATCGACTAATTTTGTCTCTTGGGTGTGTAATAGGATTAACCCCCTATTTTTTTTTTCATTTAATAATCTATTTACTTGCTTTCTCAACCAAAACAAAATAAACAAATGAAGAGGAAGAAGAGAACCGATTGAAGATGTCCATAAATGTTGCGGTGCTTTGTCATCATGATATGAAATTAAGAGCCAACAGCTTGTTTAAAAGTATAATTAGGTCTCTCCTTAGTTATTCCTATGATTAAATTAGGTTGGCATTGAAAAAAGATGGATCAAGCAATTAATATTTTAATTTCTATGGAGTTTAGGACTTTTAACATGAAGTCTAATTCTCCACATGTTCCTAGTGTCATGAAACCTTAAAGGGACCACATCATGACCTTAGAAAAAATTAAGTTTTTAGTTAACGAATATTGTCTATTCGTTCCACCCTATAGTTTTTAATCCCCATACAAGGCTTTAAATAGAAACTATGTTCACCATAATATTAATTAATGAATGCAATTTTGTAGGGATCAAGGATCGGTTCCATGGATCCACCTAGAAACTGAATTGAACCGACGGTCCGATTTTCAAGTGGATCCATGAAACTAACGGGTAGGTCTTGGTTTTAATTTTTTGGAACTGGTTCTTAGTGGGCAGTTCTCAGTTCCAAGTGGGAACCGCCCACCCAGATTGTGCTCAATCCTACACTAGGGTAAACTCCAATGATTTGATGGCCCCCTTAGATTGCCATCTTTAAGTCAATCATTTGGACTGTCTTTCGAACAATAACTTTAAATCATTCCAAATGCCGGAATGTTTTGGAGGGTCGTGATTCACATAATAAATGACTAAACCTGGATCATATGAGAACCTTAACCAAGGATGGTGATTAATCTATCGTCATGACAAGTGTCATCCGACTCGTGCATGAAAGCCCTCCACTCAACTATGCTCATTTAATGAGCCAAGAATTGTTGCGAGAATGATGAGCCACGGACTGTTAGACCCTTCTGGTTAGACCCCAACCCAAATTGGACCACCTCATCAATCACATCATCACGGCGTGAAACATTGGCATTTTAATTTGCACATATACATGAATCTCTTACGAAAATTTTGAAGAGCTGTTTTCGTTTCTAGGCTCTTTTGTGCAAATTTTGATGAAATGCCACAATCACAAGCTCTTTTGCACATATTCGATGAATCACAAGCTGTTTTTGCATTGGCATTTTACTTGACATTATGCAAACTCCAAGAAACCTTTTAAAATTAAAATATGACATTTATAATTATGATGTTTAAGTGATTGATTAAAAATTATGATTTTGATAGTAATTGATTGAAAATTTATGATGCCACAATAAGTGACGGGGCAAAAGTAACGACACTATAGTGTACTTTCTCGAATTTTCGCCTTTGTCGTCTATCTCTACAGTTGATGTCGACATTGTTGAATTTTTCTGCATTGTACCAACACAATCATCTACCAATGATTGTTTCCCCTTTTATGTCTTCTAGTTCTCTCTCCTCTTTCCCCTTGAAATTTATTATTTGCTTTGCAATAATAAAACACTACACCAGGAAAAAGATACTAAACATGCTAAAAATGATATATGACACTTATTTTAGTATAAAAAATTTTCGTCGATCACTTAAATGTCAAATTAGAGAAAAAAATAATTACTTAAATACCTTTGATGAAAAATTTCGACTAGAGAAATTAAATGACTTTTATAATTAAAAATTTTATCTAAGATGTCAATTTTTTTAATACTGAAGTAATCATTTTTTTAATAACAATTAGCATTGACATGATGATTTTTAACAATGATCAGCATTGAAGTGATAACTTTTAAACCTGTTACATGACTTCATTTATGGGCTATATACTAATTGGGCAAGTCGGCCAGCCACATAGGATTACAAAATTAATAAAATATGGCCACATTGAATTTCCAACGATCTATATTGGAGTTGGCACGTAAATGATCCGAAAAAAACATTTTGCGCTAAAGAGAATGTCGTACACAACTTGTGACACTTCTAGTATCCTTCTCTCCATTGCACCTATCTGATCTTTAAAAATTTTCTAACTTTTTTCTGTATAGCACAAATGTATTAATATGTAATTTTGTGAAGAAATATTAAAAAGCACGTAATGTAGAGTATGGAACAATTGACAAAGTAAACGTGGCTCTTGTGAATAAATCGAGCTGAGGGTCCGAACAGCCCTATTATTACCAAAAAAAAAATATACATATATAGCCTCTTTCAATTATCATGATAAGTCATCCAGACAATTTAACTTTCTTTCTCAGTTTTGTACTGTTTTTTTTTCCTTGTAGATTTATCCCTTCTGTAGTTTTTTTAATGTTAATTTGGACAAGATTTAGGTTCCTTGAGGCCAAAACATAAACTATAGCTCAAGTCAAGCCTCACATGGCAACTCTTTATGATATTATCACAGCCAAATACTGACACGTTTGCTTGTGTATGTTAATCATCGAAATTCCCGGGAGTTCAACCTTTTCCGGACATAACCACAGAAAGAGAGGTATATATAGCAAGTGATGATATGATAGATCTATAGCGCGTGTAGCTCCCATAAATAGTAATTCTTGAGTCCAAAACCTTGCACATGCAATAGATAGAACATAAAATATGTACAAGACGATCCACATCCAATGCACCTCCCTAGTCCCTAGAGAACCCTATGATGCATGTCCACATTCTATGTATTTCCGTTTGTTCATTTGTTTATTTATTTATTTCTGAAGACTGGCGTTTTCTGTAATGTTTTCACGACAAGAGAATGGGAAAAAAGAATGGGACTTCTTTATTCCTTTTTCTTTTTCTTTATTCCTTTTTCGAAGGACGAGAATCCGAACTATTTGCGGAAGAGAGTAACGATGTTTGGGCCTTGCAAGTCTGCATAGGTCCGCGCAAGTTGCGACACATGGCCCTAGTCTATTTTGTCATTTTTTTTCTACTCCAATTATTGATGTGTTTTTCCCGATATTTTGTTTATCACCGGCCACGTATCTGTCTTGTAGGCGTTCCTTATGTCAAGATTGAGATGCCCCAAGGTCGGGTAAATTACATAGTAAAGTTACCTCTACACGTACCAAAATACCCTCGTTTTGTAAAGGAATTTACACAAAAAGCGCACACCCTACCCTAGACCCCTCCATCTCCCTCTCTCCCCCTCTGCTATTCCACCTCAGTCACGCCACCCCTCCGCCGCTAGGACCACTCAACTCTCCACGGCTGTCATTGCCGGCAAAGGGGGTGGTGGCTCGTATGGAGTTTAGCGACAACAACCGGGGTTGGCTGGATCGTCTGTACTTGTCGTGAGTGAATAGTGTGTTGTGCAGGTGCAACACAGGGGAAGGGGGAGGCGCAGTTTGGGAAAAGCAAGAAAAGGAATGTGAGAAAAGGCAGAAAGGGAAAAGAGGGAATCGATCTCAGCCGTCCAAATTGGATTGTACAAATGTGTCGGTCTCTCTCTCAGGAATAACTTAATTTGTTTGCTCTACAAGTATGATGATTACAACTAAGATATCAATGACAGATAGATATGTTGCATTTATGATGTTACTTATAAAAGAAAAAGTGGGGATTATAAATGTATGCCCTCGAAAGTCTAATAGCCAATTTCACGAGGAAATGTTGTGCAATTCTCAATAGTAGGCGCCTCGACCTTGTGTGCGACAGAAGAGGATAGAGTTATTTGTGTCCTCGAAAAGATGGCATGTCATACTCTGATGCTTCTTGGGACTTGTTGGAAGTGTTTCGGTAACATATGGGCTGACTTAATCGAAGGATTTTCGACGATGACCCGAGCCCTCGCGACAGATCATTAACTACGCCCAAGGAAGCCGCCATTTTGTGGATCTCCAGATTTTCCTAAACCCAAGTCCCTAATCTTTAGGATGATTTGAAACATAAACCATTCGATTCCTAATCCAGACTAGAGTTGGCTCAATTAATTTGGATAAATCCTAAGTCCATTGGGAACCTAAATTCTCAAGTGGAATGAGAAGCCTTTATAACCTAGATTAACCTACTGGTCTTTTGCGATTTAGGAGAGTTCTGTTGTCCGGGGGCTCACTTATTATGAAGAAGGGTTAAACATCCGCTCAATGCTCTATTAGAATCTCAATCTTTGAGTATGCCTTCACTCCATTCATCGTGCGTTCTAAGACTCTTTGTTTGTTTCGACAAAAAAAATAACATTTCTAAAAAATATTTTTTGAAAAGTCGTTTTCCAGAAAATTGACAATTTTTTTCTGTACTTGACTAAAATTTGAAAATGAATTGAAAAATATTTTTTGTCATTTGGTAAAGAAAATTTCATTGTATTTTTCCTAAATGGACATACACTACTTAGGCACTAGTGACTTGCGCATGTGTAGCCAAGGGACCTAGCATGGGCTCTGAGGTCTCAAGGTCGGCTCTTGGAAACAAGCACAAGAACTGGTGCCCATGCCGGGCTCCCTGGCTTAGACCTACAAGGCTATGCCTGAGTCCATCGAAGCCAAGCCCTAGACCTTGAGGCTCGAGTTCAACAAGGCCGAGCCATGGACCCTAGCACTTGGGACCCCTCCATTAAGGTCGGGGTGGGACTTCAATGCTGTTGATTGCATCCAAGACTAAGACTGTATCCCCTACATTTAGGATTAGGACTGGGTTCATTGAGGCTAAGCCCGAGACTTTGGTAGTGCTTGTGCCCAATTCCATTGAAATTGATGCTCGAGTCGGGATCTATCGAGGTTGGGCCCCAATACCCATGGTCCTCACTCGGGTCCATTAAGGTTAGGACAAGGACCTTGGTGCCCAAGCCTAGGTACGTTAAGGCTAGGGCCAAGACCCTCATGCCTGTGCTTGGGTCTTTGGTGCCCATGTCTAGGTCCATTGAGGCCAAGCCTGGTTCTTGAGCACATGGGCCCCTATCCATCCCTACCTAATTAGGAAAACCCTTAGGAGGTATTGAGATGTATGAACCCGCGTGGAAGAGTATCCTAGGGGATTCCCCTCTTAATCCTACTCATTTCAATTAGAAAGTAAGAGGACCATATGATGAAAGAGTGAAGTGGGGAAACTCTTACCATCTAATTGAAGTGGGAGCCTTGAGACTATTAGATTCTCACCCTTAGGCATCAAGCCTCACAAAGTTGCATGCAATGTGTGATTATGATTGCCATACCTGTTTTACTTTTTAGGAATTTCGTAAAGCATCGTATCAATGTTTCAAATACCGTATTTTCAAGTTTTAGAATGCATTTCTTTTTGTAATATGCAGCAATTAATCTAAATGACCTCTTAGGTCTAAGATAAAATGGAAATACTCGAGCTGCAAATCATCCCTATCTCGAAGAAGGCTCTTTGGATGGGGGATAAGCTCAACAATAGCAACTAAGCATACGTAGAAAGAAAGATTGGATACCCTGTCTCACTTTTACGTATCGAGCCTCAAGTGATCTTGATCAAGGCGTTGGCTCATTTTTGGAATCCTTCAACATCCACATTCATTTTTGTAGAAACGAATTAACCCAAACATTAGAGTATTATATAGCCATCAGTTCACTTGGTCTAGTAAAGCCGCTAATTGGTTTAAATGCCATTTCGCTCCTAGGTGGATTCCTCAATGTGATGGGGCTAACTATGCAACTTAGAAGGGTGGTTGTATAAGGTGGTTGAATAGGTTGAGTGGTGATCTAATAAAACTTTTGCGGAATGTCAAACAATCTGTTGGAAGAATAGTCGGTAGAAGAAACGACTAACCTCTTTCGATGTACAACAAAACTAATTATCCAGGAACGTACATTGAATCACCAGCAAACAATGGATGATACGACTTCATGTTGGTCTGAATACAATCACGAGAAAAGTATTCTTTTTCTATAGCATTAATGCCGATCGTTTCTTGAAATAGTAACGGAAGCCTTTTTGTGTGTTGTCTTTGATAGAAAGGGAACAATTGTTTTCTGCAAAATGTTCTTTCTGCAATTGCTTATTTTCAAATATCTCGAGAGGGTTATTTTTATATGTCAATAGTTAAATAACTTCCCCTTAATAGATAACCCTTTACTAGACAACTTCTCACACCTTTTCAAAAAGTGTTTCTCCATCACATAATATCAAGATGAACTAGTGCATTTTAATCGCACCCCATCATGAACGTTTCAATGAAATATAACATCTTCCACTCGAACATGATGGGCTTGATAGTGTTCAATCAAGGATCTAAGGCATTCAACATTTATTTACTTTAGAAACAATTCATACCGGCAATAAAGCCATGTGACCAATGAGTACATCTACACTTGGGAGCTCTAATTATGTACTTGTTAGGGATAACATAATGGTTACAACCCCAAAAAGAATAAACAATTAATGTCTCACAATGGCCCAAACCTATTTTGTTATATTAGTCCAAGTATATCTATCCCTTAAAAGGCTATACTTGACTATTCTCAAAACATCATGTATTTAAAATTAAATCCAAAACAATTTAAGGTGATATAATCGGTCGACTAGTAAATACATGTGATAGATGTAATATAACAATAGTCTTCATTTGCACTCATGTTTCTTTCCATTTCAAAACAACTACTTTCCTAGACATGTCCCATAAAGTCATATCTATTCTTGATCGCCGGTAACATGCTAAAGTAGCAACATTGATCTTCTACTTCGAAAACATACTTAGAAGTAACATAGGGCACAAAATGAGGTAAATAATAAATTACCTCAAGGACTTACACGATGAGTAAATAGGGATAAATTTTACCCATCTCCCTTAGCAGTCGTACAATGTGTATATAGTATGAATTACATGCTATAGTGGATTTCGCTTTCTATAAGAGCATATGTCATCTATTAAACATATCCACTATATGGATATTAGCCTAAATACAGTCACATGCTTCTCACGTACTCATATTTAGCTCGAGTACTATATTAACTTGCTTTCTATAGCGCCCAATTAAGTACTTGCATTTGGCTTTCTTCAGGCATACATGATTGTGGGACTATCATGTTCGATCTTATCATACATAAATCATAGACCTCATCTTGAGTCCAATCAAGACGACGTAGAATTGTTTTATGTACTAAACTTGCTCTTCAAGCATTTCTAGTACATAATATCCCATCTCAACATGCTCACTATAGCACTGCGGCGATTGTTCATGTGAGCGAACCAATCCTTTCCTGCTGACATACCTTTCAATAATACATGTGTGTTTATGCTAGTCTCATAATGGAGTTGTACTTGCCAATAAAACATCAATTCATTAAACAATAAACAAATACATACATATGCTCACATATACATAAACCAATGATCCTTAACAATTTTACATATCACATTTTACATAACCCTAAAGACATCCTATGAGTCAAGAACACGTTTCTAGGAATAGTCTTTGTGAATGGATTAGCAACCATCTTGTTGGTTAAAACATATTGTAAGACCACTTCCTTATGCGCTATTATATCTCTAATGAAGTTATTATTTATGTTAATGTGCTTCGTCCTACCATGATACTTGGGACCTTTCACACAGATAATGGTTGCTTGACTATCATAATGAATAGTCACTAGTCTTATAATCTTAGTGATGATGACTAAATTTTCCAAGAAACGTTTTAGTCATACTGCTTCTTGCACAGCTGTAGAACACGCAATAAATTATGCCTCCATCGTAGATAGAGCTATGCATATCTGTTTTTAGCTATTCCAAGAAATTGCACCTTCATTAAGCAAGAACACATAACCAAACGTCGATTTACGCTTATCTAGATCTCTTCCCCAAGCAATATCAGAGTAGCCTAATAAGCTTAAATCATTCCTTTGATAACAAAGTCCATAGTCCATGGTGCCTTTCAAGTATCTCAAGATCATCTTAACTGCTTTCCAATGTGCTTGAGTAGGATTTGAATGGTATCGGCTCACCAACCCCATAGTATGACATATATGGGGTTGAGTACACATCATACAATACATCAAACTTCTGACCGCATTAGTGTAAGGAACAATTTCCATTTCTTTTCTTTTTCCTCTGAAATCTTAGCACACATCTTAGTACTTTGGTTTTCGCCTTGTATGACAAGAGTATCAATGGGATTACAATATTGCATATTGAAGCAACCAATAGGTTTTATAGAATTTACTGGATTAAACAGACAATCAAACAATCAAATAGGGATAGATGGATGAATAGCAGAAACCTCAACTATTCATTTATAGAATTTACTGGATTAACCAACGGATGATCATTTTCCGATTTATAAGCCCGACAAAAGGGGGCGATCTATCCTCTAAGCCAAACCAAAAGGGAACTAGGCTAGGTTAATCTAGCTATACACAATGAACCCTCGGTTTCAACACCACCATCACTGGGACCCATTGGACTCGGGCTCCGTCGGGTCGATCACTGGAGGAGCAGGGGCAGGATTCTCCATTACGGGTGTGCCATTCTAAGGGCCTAAAAGTGGTTATACAATAACCAGTGAGATAAAAGCTCAGCGAGTTATTCCCCTAAGCCCCGATTAGTACACCAACTCAACCCGGGATATCTCTCCAGAACCACCCCTCACTCGGCCCAACAACAAACAACTAGCAATCAGCAATCAACAACAGATAGGGTCAACTAACAATCAAAAGTCAATTCGCATGCAACCTTACCCGATATGCCATACCCTGCACGTTTTATGTCAGTACAATACACGCAATGCACATGGCCGTTAGATGATGCAGATCATCAATCACATACGAGTCGTGTCATAAGTGATCTCACCTGGCCATTGCCACACCCTACACGTTATCAATTTATGCGTGCGTGCCATAAATGATGTGATCATCTCGTGCATAATCGGAATCAATGATGCCATGTTTCTCATATGCTCTTGCATCCACAAGTATTCCGATTATTACTGTCCCTCAAGGCTACAACTGAGGTGTAACGGCGTTACGGCGCCCTTCCTCCGCAGAGGCGCAATTGTGCCATTCTATGCCCTTGCTACGGCGCTATGGTACCCTTCCTCCATAGAGGTGCAACAGTGCCCTTCCGTGCCCAAAAGACGTCAAAGGATACTCTCCCAAGATGGCATCCCAAAGAACATCAAGGGATACTCTCCCGAGATGGCATGCCCAAAGAACGTCAAGGGATATTCTCCCAAGACGGTGGGTTCAACTTAGTGATCACGCAAGCATACCATCACAACCCACTTATTATATTTAAATATTAGCCAATGCACACATGCTTGCTTATAAAATCTCAAATCATTTTTCGCAAAAGCAGTCAATTTCCGATGTTCCTTGGACAAACCATTTTTCCCACCTTTCTCATAAAAGCGATCCATTTCCGGTGTCCCTCGGACAAACCATTTTTCTCCATTTTATGGAAATCACACGATTCATGCGGATGTTCATGCAATGACACATTCAATTCACTTCATAAAACCAAGACACATAAAATTATGCACATTTTTGGCTTCCGGATGAACAGTGCCGTGAACAGTACCATGAACAGTAAATTTCAGAATTAAATAATTAAATTCCGAAATTAAATAATTTAAACATTAAATACAAAATTAAATAAATAATTAATTAAAATAATTAATCAAATTAATCAAGCAATTAAGGAAAAAAATGCTTAATTAATACATAACACTCAATTAAGCATAATTAAGCATAATTAAGCAAGATTAAGCTAAGCTAAACTTAATCATTTATCTAACCACATATTTTAGGGCTAATACAACTTAACTAAACCCCTAAATTAGCATTAACATTAATTAATCCAACCCTAAGAAAGTTTAGACACTAACTAAAGGATTAGGGGCTAAACTCACCCGTTAAGCAGGCCGGTGACACGGACGTGGCGGCGGCGGCGAACCCGACGCCCGGGGACCTCTACCACAGCGATCCAAGGTGGTCCCAGGGTTAAAACAGCAACAACAAGCTCAAACTCCCTCTGCAACTTCAAAAAACAGCACTGCTTGAAGAGAAAGTAGCTGACCGGAGTTGAACGGGCTACCCGAAGCTCCGGCGAGCGATTGGCTAGCGACCGGCAGCACCAAAGGGTCGAGGGAGAACTACTGTTGGCTGATATGGGTGGTGGTTTGGTCGAATGGGAGAAAAACAAGTGAAAAGGCGAAGCTGGTCAGAACTGGTCACTATAGTGGCAGTCCGACGAACAGCAACTTCCGACGCATGCCATACGGATTCTCTCTCTTGAGCAGATTAGTGGGTGGCACGGGCCGTGATTCTCACGGGAAGGCAATGAACAACTCAATTTTCAGAGGAAAGTCAGAAGTTGAAACTGTAGGAAAGAAGGGAAACTAAGGGAAGAGAGTGTGCAGTTTGTGAGGGCTGAAAGAGGAGGAGAGAGAGTGCATTGAGGGCTGCAATTCAACCTCATTAAGGCCATTGAATGCCTTGTTCAACTTCTCAAGTAAGTGACGTCATCTTCTCTCTCTTCTTTTGTCTTTTTCAAATAATATCTAGGGGCAAAATGGTCATTTCTACCTCGCACATTTCCCAAATTGCCCTTGGGCTAAAAATGAAGGGCGGGCTTAAGAAATGGCTAGAAAATGAATAGAAACAGGCTCGGGAATTTGTTGGGCTCGAAACGGCTCAAGTTTAGACAACAGGCTCGGAAGGATAAATGGTTGGTTTGGCCCAACGGGCTCACTTGCTTGCCTCGAGTCTACCATGGTGGCTGTCCCACCTTGGGCGTGAGGCCCACACTGTTCTTGCCCGGCCCACGTCCTCGTAGGCTCGTTTCCTCGGTCCGAAAATCCCTTTTCCAAATACTTGGCTCAATCGGCATTGTCAACTGTCGCAAAAGCATTGACCAAAAGTCCGTCTTAGACGTTCCTGAAAATTCGAAATCCAATATTGGATTCTCATGCCTTATCAATTTTGCTCGAATGCCATTTTGGTACTACTTAGACTGATAGGCAGTTTTGAGGATTCACGTGTAACCGACTCGTGCCAATTCACGTTCAAGACTTCTCGACACATGGACGTCCTTGACTAAGTGAAATTACGAAGGACATATTCTTATTTCAAAGTACACGATTATCAAGGATCGACATAGGGTCGTTCACGGGCTCGATAATAGTAAACAGAATCACCCGTCGTCCCATTATGTTCTGTCTGCGAATCGACTTCTATTCGTCCTTGGGATCGGCCTGCATATCTATAGGATCGTCCTTATGCAAGTCTCACAGTCGAGTCATTTTCCTAGGTCAAGTTCTTTAGTCGCACGAGTTCTGTTCTCATTAGCCTTTCCCTTCAAGGTCAATATCTCAGAAGTGATCAGTTCCAAGTAAGATCAACCAACAATGCATTGGGGAAATTAACATTCATTCCTCCCTCAAAGGGCTCGAATTTCAGGACATCACTTGGGATTGGGTGGTAGATTGACCAAGTCCCAAAAGTGGTTTGCCCTCATAGACTCTATTTCATCTTCCAAAGTTTTTCTCCATTCTTCCTTGTCAAGAAATGTGAGAGCCTCTTGAACTATCTTAGGCTCGGTTCCATTTTTTGGAACCGTTCTCGGTTCGGTTCCGGTTCCTATCATTTTGTGGAGTAATCATAAATACTTCCCCTCCAATCTTCAAACGAAGACGATGAATGCTTTTACAATTACTTTTATGCAACCAAACTTCTTGTGAATTCAGTTCGCCATGTGATGCAACACTCTCACTGAGACTTGTATGTGGAGGTAAATCTTTATTTCTCTCGACAATATTAGTGGGTGTGTTTCAGGATATTCCATTTCATATAATTGAAAATCCTTATTGATCTCACCTCTATTAGGGAAATCGTTCTCTAAGAATGTAACATTTCGTGACTCTATTTCAGTCACACTTCTATCAACTAGTTCACCTATGAACACGTACTATTTGGAGTGTTCATAGTATCTTATAAAGATACATTTCTTCCCTCTAAGGCCTAATTTGTCATATTTATAGGAAGAATCATGAATATATATTGTACACCCCTAAGGTCGTAGATTACTCAAGTTTGGTTTTCTACTAATTTATAATTCATAAGAGGTGAAAGTGACTGACTTAGAGGGCACACGGTTAAATACAAAGGTAGCATTTAATAACACATCTCCCCAATATGAGATAGGTAGATTTGTCTGCATCATCATAAACCTAACCATTTCCAATAGAATTTCATTCTTTCTCTCAACAATTCCATTTTATTGCGGAGTGCCAAGAATAGTCAATTATCTTACAATTCCCTTTTCATTACAAAAAGCCTTGAATTGCTCAAATAGATACTCACGTTTGCGATTGGTTCTCAATGCCTTTGTTGTTTTGTTCAACTGATTCTCTACCAAAGCTATATATCATTTAAAGCAATCCAATGGTTCAGACTAATGAGAGATATGAAAAACATACCCAAAGCACGTGAAGTTATCTATAAAAGTGAAGAAATATGAGACTCCATGCCTTGCTCTCACATTCAATGAACAACAAATGTCAAAATGTATAAGTTACAATGGAAGTTCAGCTTTGATTCTTTTACCAGATGTTTTCTAGTTGCTTTTTCCACTAGACAATGTTCACAAATGGGTAAATCAATATTAACAAGTGACCCTAAAAGGCTTTCTTTTGCTAATCATTTCATTCTTTGTAATCCAATGTGACCTAATCTAGCATGCCAAATACTTACATCAATCTCCATATTATTAGAAGATGCAATTAAAGAAAAAAAACCATTAACATTAACATTGTACACATCACAGTTAATGTCTAACACCATTAAATACTTAACTAGAACCGAAATAAATTGCTCTAAACAAAATGTCAACACAATTATCATGAAAATTCAATACATAACCTAAGTTTAAAAGAACAACTACAGAGACCAAATTCCGACAAATATCTGGAGCATAAAGGACATCATGTAAGAATAGGTTTCGACCACTACTAAGGTTAATTTACATGTGCCGATACCCTTCACTTCAACTCTTGAGTTATTTCCAACATATATCTATTTTCTTCCAAGTTATATCCGACGATACTCCACAAATGCTCATCGATCTCTAACTACGTGGTCTATTACTCTCGAGTTTACAATTCACATAAAATGAGATTCAACAAGCAATACGGTGCTAGAAACAAAAGCATTATTTTCATCTTGTCTTTCTTCCCACCACACTTCTTGCGTCGGAGGGTCTTAACTCCCTTGGGTGCTTAATCAGTCTCCTTCCCTTTATTTTTGAATTTATGGTTCCTCTTGCGCTTGAAGCCCGAAACTTTGTGCGAACTCGATTCAGCAACATAAGTATAGATAGAGGATCTCGCAGCCTCTAGACGTTCATCTTCTAATTTCAAATGATGTGCTATATCATCAAAAATGACGATATTCTCATGCATCATATTGATTTTTATATGCTCCCAATTATCAGGAAGAGAGCTTATAATAGCCTGAATTTGTTGTTCGTCAGTATGGGTGTGACCTGTCAACTTCAGCTCACATATCATGTTTGATGTCTCTCAAAAATGCTGCCTCATCATTAGATTTGAGCGCTTTTGGTATATGTCAAACTTGATGGTGAGTCTGCTCCACTTAGTGAGAGACGTACTCCCAAACTTATCTTTCAAGGCAATCCAGATTGCTTGAACTTTGTCATAACCTTCAAACTCGCACATGAGATCATCTTGCATATAACTTAGCAACGTGATGTGAGCAATTTTATTATTCCTTTTCCAAGCTTGATAAGCTTCTTGATCTCTTTTGTGTTAAGCTGAAGTTCCATGCACAGGTTCACCCATGATGTGATTGAGGATTTTCAAAACCTCTTACTCCATAAGGATGTACTGAACCTTTTGATGCCAAATGTCATAACTGTCACCGTTCAGTTTCTCACTCTTATTGAAGTCAGCCATAATGGTCTTGGATGCCGAAGTCATAATCAATTACTACTACACATTGACATAATAAACACAGAATCAATACTAGCACAATTATCCATACAAACACACATATTTAATTTGCAGCAAAGACAAACAATTTAATGATAATTTAACAAAAAACACTGAAACGAAAGTTTATTATGTTTTTGATCAGCTTTGACACACAATTGTTGTATTATCATTAACTTGTTTAATTTGAGCAAATTTTTAAGTTCTAGGTGAGAACTCTTTTTAATTCTACTAACCTACGAACTCCCACTAGAAAGAAAATAATTACATGACCTCATGTAATTATCATTTTTTTTCTTAAATATCAAAAAGCATAGCAAGATGTGAACCAACATACAAAATAATCATGCTGCAATTATACTCAAAAATAGAATTCAAGACATATTGAAACAATCAAGGATCTCCAACCATCATTCGAGATTACTTGGAACCAAGAAATTGCTAGCACGTTAAACCATGATGATGCTATTATCGAATCAAGCTCTACACAACTCATATGCGATTATTTCATGTAGGCTAGCTTTTGTATTTCCAAAATCATAAGAAAATATAGGTTAAAAGGAATAAACAGTGCATGTACACCCCCAAAATACGCCTATTTAGGATTCCGTACACATTTTTATACCTTTAAAAATCTCAAACAAGTAAAATAATCATACCACAATATAGAGCACTTCAATACAAATGCGTCGACACCAAGGACGCTCCAAATGGAGCCCGCATGCACTTATACGCGCTGCCTAAGTGCACAGCGCGTAGCGCACATACTTGGGCTAATCCAGGTTGCTAGACCGATTGACTGGCTTGATCAGTCCAACCAGTCCAATAGGCTTAATAGTCCGATAGGCCGACCGGTTCGACTCAACCGACTAACCCATCCACCGGGTTAGGTCGTGGGTCAAGTCAATGGGTCGGGTTGTCAGTTGAGTTGAGTCAGGCTAGGTCTTGACGTCATTGATAATGTCATTACCAACAGTTAGCTAATGTCATTGATGACGTTAGCGCCAGCATCAATTGAACTTGCGCATGGGGCGCATCGCCAATGATGCCACGACTTTTGGCCGCGTCTGGTGTCGAGTCTGACGTCAAACAGTGGCATTCAACCTGTCATTCGACTTGTCTCGACGAGATTTTTGACTTCGTATATGCAAAAATTAATTTTCATCGAGAAAATTTTTCGAAATTCGGCCGAATAGAACAATTGCTAGCAACCTTCAAATCCGTTCTTTGTTTTGTTTTGTATTTGACAATTCACGTTGTAATTTACGAGCAATGAATGTCTAGATGATATGAAGTTGTTCCTCTTGATCCCCAAATCAAATAACAAGCTAGAAAATTCGATGGAAAAACAAAGCAAAGATTATAACATAGGCTCCAATACCAATGTTAGAAGAATAGTCAACGTAAGAATCAAATAACTTCTTTTGATGCGCAACAAAACAAATCATTCAGGGACATACATTGAATCACCAACGAACGATGGACAATACAACTTCACATTGGTCTGAATACAATCACGAGAAAAGTATTTTCTTTCCATAGTGTTAATGCCAATTGTTTCTCAAAGTAGTAACGGAAGCCTTTTTGTGTGTTGTCTTTGATGGAGAGAGAACAATTGTTTTCTACAGAACATTCTTTCTACAATTGCTTATTTTCGATTATCTCGAGAGGGTTATTTTTTATATGTGGGTATTCAAATAACTTCCCCTTAATAGATAACCATTTACTAGACAACTTCTCACACTTTTTCAAAAGGTGTCTCTCCATCACATCATATCAAGACAAACCGATGCATCTTAATCGCACCCCATCATGAACGTTCCAATGAAATATAACACAATAAGCTCTCAAATGATGTTGTGAATATATCAGTATGCGTGATGTTAATAAGTAATTTTAGAGAGAGTAAATAAATCGCACAATGATATACAGTGTCTCGGCTTTCAACTTAGCCTAAATCCACTCTTAGATTAACAACCTAAATAGAGACTGGATTTCACTAATAATCAGCAGTGCAAGTTACAGATAGTTAGTGTAGTTCCCTTCACTTGATAGATCACATTACCGAAATACAAGAACACTGCACTTTCTCTTGTATACAGTGCTAAACAAATACGGTGAGATTCGCAGAACTAGATTAGAGACAATTTCTAGCTCAAGAGACAATATCAATGGTTCATGTATATTTTAGTCCTTAGTCTTCTCTTCACAGTATCACCACTCATTTTATACTAAGGTCTTCAATAGATCCATTGGAGACTTTCAAGGACAGAAAGCTGCTCATTTAGGAGACCATGGAAATCATCGGGACTACTCCTATAGTAGCTTAACTAATCCGAGCAGATTGCCCAAAATGGTTATTGATTCATATCTTGTCTTTAAGAATTATTAGTTTCTTTTCTACTACCTCACTGGATTTTTTGCCTAAGGAATCCAAAGCTTCAACGGTTATATTCTAAACCATCAATGGTCTACTTTTTCAGTGCGTATCTTAATATCATTAGACACAATACATTTTACTAATTTATTGCACATTATCGTCGATGATGATTATTAGTGTTAGACTGACCATGTTTAGTGATAATGCCAATTGTAGACACATGATGAGAGGATCAATGATTACTAGTACTACAAGCTCTTAAGGATACTATCTTGATTGGTCCTTCCAAGTTGCCTTTACTAGTACTTGTTTTTCTAAAAGTTAGAGACTTGTAATTTGTCTTTACTAATATGAAGGATCATTGATAATGATAGCTTGTTTCACTATTTGCATTCATCATTGTAACTATTAGTAACAAGGATAGTTTGGTGATCATCAAAATCTCATAAGGATTATTTTCAACAGTCAGCACTCCCAAAATTAGAAATATCTTGAAAAGAAATGCCGATGCTCTTCTCTAATCATTTCTAGAACAAAACTTTGCTAGCATACCTATAGGATTAATCAATCAAACCGACGAGATTTTCTTCCTAGCCTTCTTTGATTTCGTCATATTTTCTCATACAAAAAAGACCACGGATCCCCTTGTCACTCAAATTGTCATCAAACTTTGTTAATTCAAGCGCCTTAACAATATGATTTTGGGGAAAATATTGGTGTCACTCGCTTCATAGAAAAGGAATGGGAACTCTTGGAGCACCCTATCTCCTCAAAGTTTGATTCCTCTTACATCTCAAAGAATTTGGGTCAAATATGAAAATCCTAGTTGTCTACAAAACTTTGCTAGCTTACCCGTAGATCAATTAACCAATCAAATCGGCAAGGTTTTCCTCCGAGCCTTCTTTGATTTTGTCATATTTTGTCATAAAAAAAAAAAATCACGGATTCTCTTGTCGCTCATATTGTCATCCAAGTTTGTCATTCAAACACCTTACAAATATGATTTCGGGGGAAATATTTGTGTCACTCACTTCAAAGAAAAGGGAATGGGAACTCTTAGAGCACTCTGTCTCCTCAAAGTTTGGTCCCTCTAATGTCTCAAAGAATTTGGGTCAAACATGAAAATCTTTGTCATCCCATTGTGACATTCCATGAAAAAAAAAAATTCATTTCTCATTGGTCATTCCCCATCCGGCTTTAATTTTTAAAAGATATTCACGACTTACTAATGAGCTTGACAACTCGATCTCACTTATGGGACTTATGGTGTAACTGCCCTATGACATCTGAAACTTTCCTAATAATATTTAAGATATGAAATTAAGTATTATTTAGTCTAGAGTCTCGAATAACATATATATTGTTAATTTTGTGAGGTGCAGAAGGTGCAAAGACGATTTTGTGCAACATAATTACCCAGAGTTCGATGTGTAAACATTAAAACGATAGATGTTGACATGAACATTGAAAGCATGGAATGACGGCAATTAATTCATAGTCATATTAGTTATAGAAATGACCCGATATGTACTAAATTTTATAATTGTTGATTTTCAAGTTTAAATTTATTGAATTGAACTTTTCCTAGCATTCGGTATCGCTCAATTTTAGTGAATTTCATTTTTTTTGGATTTATTTATATTTAGAATAGGCAATGATTTCCTTGTTTTCATACTGATTTAATAAATATTTATGTAACTTGACGAAATATCTAATTTAAAAACTTTGTAGTTGAGCCATTCATCATTTTTTTAAATTTGTGCACATCTCTTTTCATTTTCCCCAAAGTGTTTTAACCCTCGCACATACTTAATTTGAGAGATTGAACTTAGCTTAGTGATGATATGATGGATCACATCATGTGTTTTAACCTTAATCAATTAATACTATTGACGACTCATTCATCTACTTGGGCAAGAAGTAGTTTTCTCTCTCATTTCATCAAAATAGCTCCTTGTAGCTAATCTTATTAGGCCACTTATACCCTAACTACTCATTTAGGGCCACTTGAAGTAACTGTATTAGAACACATATCATTTTAGTTTAACACCTATGTTTTTAACCCAATGTCATTATTACCTTAACCTTGGTTTACTAGGTTCATTTCCCTTGGCCTGTAAATAGGTCGTCTTATATCTTCAAATTTCAAAAAGAGAATATCAACTTGTTGTTACAAAGGAAAAAGAGATCTTTCATAGCTTTTGTCTCGTATTCTCACTTTTCAGTTCTTCAATTTGAAAGCAAAGATTTCATCTTTCAAGAGTTACAAAGAGATCAAAGTTTTGGGTTGTTCAAGTTTTGCTCAAAGTAAGTGAAAACTCTAGGGGCTAAGTTGAGTTGATCTACTTAGTACTCTTGACTTGGTTGGTTGATGTTTGTTAATTTTAGTTTTAGTTGAATTTGATGTCAAATGTGAGTAAGCCTTAATAATGGCATGCTGAGCTCTCATGATGATTGGTCTTTTTTGATGAGTTCTTGTATGCCTAAAAAGGTGTTTGATCTATTTTGTGAGGTATAGTAGCATGTGAAATGTCAAAATGTGAAATGACAAATTATGCTTGAAAGCGTTATTTTCATAATTTTGACTCCCCAACCATTAATTATATTCACCTTATACTCATCAGTTGCTGCTCATATTCCCCTTTATGCTTATTGTGACCACTACTCATATTCACCTAATACTCACATGCCACTATCAATACCCACTTGTCATTTATTATCACTTGAGTATAATCACTTATTACATATATCCACTTGCTGAGTATAACCACTAACTTCTCATATCCACTTATTGGATATAACTACATACTGTTCATATTCACTTGCCTGCTCATATGCACTTGTTGTTTATATTCACTTACCTAAGTATATTCAGTTTCATGAGCATATCCACTTGTTGTGCACATCCACTTGCCTAAGTATAAACTCTTGCCGAGCATATCCATTTGCCAAGTATAGGGGGGTTATACCCATTTGTCGAATATGATCATTTACTGTTCCTAATCGGTTGCTTGACTAAAGCCTTTTATTACATCAATGAAAGCATGATGAGGATAGAAGAAGGGTAGATATGTGGAAGTGTATGTAATTGATTATTTGTCATAAATTGCATAAGAAATGACAAATTATTGAGATGTATATGGTGATTGTCGTGTTGTTATGAAATTTATGAGAATGATGCCATGTGAGGAAGACCTTTGCTATAGTTGGTTCCCTTATATGATTTTGTATGAAAGACTCTATACTAACTAGATATTTTACAATCCAGAGATAGGTCTATACAAGTTTTCAGGGATATGAAAGTCCCATAATTTACATACGATATGAGTTGGGTTGTGTAGCCTTAGTTGGCTCATGTATGATTGTGTTGACTATCATCATGCAATTGAACAGGCCGTGTTTATCCTCGTCAATGGAGAGGACACCCGTGATGATTGGGCTGTGTGGCATAGCAAAGAGATATTTAAAACTCTATCCCATGAGTTAGTGGTGACGAAGCCCTATGTATTGGAATGTCTTATGAGTTTATATGGGTCCTGGTTGATGACAAGTATGAACTCATGTGTATCTTAGTGAGCTTTATGACCTATATGAACTCACATGTGTGTGTCAGCAAGTTACATTATGAGTAAGAACTTACCCATGTGTATCAGTAAGCTTCATGACGAATAGGGAATAGATTTTCCCCATGTATAGTGGTGAGCCACTATGTTATTTATGCAGTATGAAATTATATGCCATCCACTTGCTATTGAGTGAATTATCTTATGTAATGATATTAATTATTTCTATTGGCATATCAATGATAATAAAGTATTTGTTTATACATTTGTCATGCATGTTTACTTTGTATTGCATGAAGTTACATTATTGTTCGTACCAAGTTGAGAGGTAAGACACGTGTTGCATGTGACATTCTGGGGCATCATGATCGATCAATAATCAAGCATAACCGATCCATGGTCAACCCTCGGTGGTCATGTGGTCACTTGGAATCGATCCATCCGTGGGTGACACACAATCATACCGGATCAATTCATGGTTGCACGTGATCGGTACATGACCAAGTGAAATCACCCACAACCGATGCATGACCGCACGAGATCAATCCATAATCATCCATCGATTCGTGGTGGTGCGCGACCACCCCACGACCAACCCTCATGGTCAAGCGGCCAATCCATGGCCGAGTAGCTCGATTCGACTTGCATACTTAGTGAATTGATTCATTGTCGATCCCTTGATTAATCCATGGTCGATCCCTTGATCACCTTTCTGATCGGGCCCATCAGTCTATAACCGATCCTTAGATTGGTCCATGGCCAATCCCCCACCATCGACGCACTGATTCCTAGGCCATTTCTCATGGGTGAGAACCGTGGATGTCACAGTTATGCTATCCATTTTGAAAATAAAAAATGCATGTTTCTAGGTCATCACAATGTCAAATTGAAGTTTTTAGTCTTGGAATCCATTTTCATGTTGTTGAAATTCTACTAGATATAATGCATAATTTAATTGTTTTGAATCGTACATTTGAAATTAGGTCGTTACAATTCTAGTTGTTGTGAAATTCATGACAGAGTACATGTTGGTTGTTGACTATATAAGTTGTGCAGTTTGGACGGAATAAAAGGTCATGAATATATCGAAGTGCTGCATTACAAAACAACCCTTTATCTATAAACTAGACAAGTCTTGTAATAGAGGGTATTAGAACAGGCAGTCGATTCTACAAGATTTGCCCAAAGGGCAACCTACCTAGCAGTAGATATTTCGCCTCTCTCTTTTCCTTCACTAGTGTGAGTGACTACTATATTAGCCTCCAATTCCTCAGACAACCTCCAAAGATATTGCGGTAAAGTCTACCCTCCCCACCAGAGGAGCCCCCTACTTCCCGCCCTATGTTTTTCTTCCCAAGCAAGCAAAAATACAAGAATGACATGTAGGGTCTCCCACGCCAAGATGAATCTCCCGCCTATATTTTTTTCTTAAGCCTTTTAAAGACCTACTTAGATTCAAACCTATAAGACATGTGCCATAGGGATTGAGTTCATGTGTACCATAGGCTGTGGCAATGCGGCTGGAAGTTGAAAGCCAATAGCCAATAGCCATGATTTCAATTCATGAGCAGATGCCCTATGCATATTGTCATTAATTTGATGATTTTAAAACTGAATTATGATTTTATTTCAACTTGGTTGATAGGAAAAGGGGTGTTTACAAAAATGTGACTATTTTCGAGTAAGTCCGCAAGCCAAATGAACATGACTCCCCCACATAGTACAATTTCTCATATCATGTCATGCCATGTCACATCATATCACTTCGCTATCATGTTTGGCATTTAATTTGTCTTGTCATGTTATATGTGATTCTTGTCAAGATATCTTCCTGTCATGTTTTGCATATAATTTTGTCACACCATGCTACATGTAAATATTTCCCTGTTAGATCAGTTTGTTAAAGTGTTTTGTAGTTGGTTTGCCATGTCATATTGTATGTGATTATTGCCATGCCATTTTACACCCAATTAGCTATATGATGCCGTATATGAATATTCACATATCATGATGTTTTGTAATTTATTTTTTCATGTCATGGTGCATGCCATTATTACCATATCGTACCATTTGGCTATCATGTTTTGTACCAAATTTGTCATGTCATTACCGTATTGTGTTTTGCATCTGATTTATTAAGTCATACTATAATTATTGTCATTTCATTGTATATGCCATCTCATATTATTTAATATTATATAATTAGAGACTAATATATCATTTCATTATCAAATTGCAAATATTTTTTATTTTTTGTTAAATAATTATATTATTATTAGTTTTTAATTTTATTGATTTACTATAAAGAAAATTTTAGTTATAGTGTTATATTTACTGTTTAATTACCCGAGATAAATCATTAATAAGTATAGTAACATATTATTTTATAATTACATAATATTTACATGACAATATACTGATATAGTTATGAAAAATAATTATTGATATAATAAATATAAATAATTTTTGGATAGTTTCTGATTTTTTTAAACGTTACTAATTATTAAAAAGACAAGGCCAGTCTTGAAATATAAAAATTAAAACTAACCCTAACTGCATGAAAAAAAAAACAGAAAAATAAAGAAAGAATAGTTATTGCCAATCTTGAACTATTAATTGTTCTTGATGCATTTCTTAATTATATAAAGGAAGGAATGGCCGTTGCATGAGGAGTAGGTCGAGAATAATATAACTATTCTGTTATAATATTTGTATTGATGTGATCCTATATTCAGTGTAAAATTGCCCATAATAGATTTTATTGAGATTTTAATATCCAAATAAAATTACTGATAACTATGGAAATTGCCCATATCCACTTGGATTTGTCTTGATGGAAGACTATATATAAATAGGTTATCCAAGCTCATTATTCCAAAATTCTGATTATTCTAATTATCGAAAAATCGGAAAACACACCATCAATGTAGAGAGGGCAATTGGCTAGAAATGTCTATTCATCGTTCAAGCTCCACATATCTAGTCTCAACTTCGTTTTGTTTTTTTTTTGGTAAGGTAAGTATTATAAACTTTCAACCAAGTTAATTGTACAGCAAAGGTGAAATACGGCACCAATAGGCACTCAACTAGACAACACGTCGTTGGAGTGGAAGGGTACCACATTCACAAAATGTAAAGCATACAAGCTAACCAGGAGCAAACAAGCAAATAAAAAGTCCTAAACAGCTGATAACTAAGCCGTATTAGGCTCCACATCAAAAATATGAGGGTCTATCCCCCAACTACGCTACATCCTCCTATTCCTGGAGTTATCTTCAACCCATTTGAAGGCAAGCGCTTTGTCCTTAACCGCCTTAGAGAGGTGTTGTTTCATGGAAAGAATAAATAGGTTGCAAGCCCAGAAGATAATATCATTGCTAGTCTTCCAAATGACATAGCAGAGAACACCGAAGAAGAACCGAGCTATCTCCCGATAAAACCCTCTGCCAGACAAAGTGTTAATAGCCCAAAAAAGATTGTCCGTCCATGAGGAATTGTACCAGGGGAGGTTACATTTAGCAGCCCAAAAATTAGCAAGAGAATTGGAGACATAGTAGTCAAAAAATAAGTGATCGACTAAATCTGGTCTAGAGTTGCACAAGGCACAAACCGAACTTGGAATTCTACCATAGGACATGAGAAATACCTGAGTTGGGAGACGGTTCTTGGACATCAGCCAAAGTAGAAATTGATGCCTGGGGGCAATGGCCTTGTTCCACACAAAAGAAGACCAAAGAACAAAATTAGATTTCCTCCGTATAGTAGCCCAAGCCGAGGCAACCGAGAATTTTTCCGAGGGATCCTCTACCCATATGAATCTGTCCTGACCTTGAGTTAGGGGGGGACCATGACTTGCCATGTTAAAAGCTCTTGGAGGATCGGAAGCCCATCCGGGGAATATAGGTCCTTTACCGTTGCTTGTCTAGGAAGGTCCGATTGGTATATGAAATTGTCCGAAAATACCGAATTAAGAGGACCCATGTCAAGCCATGGATCAAACCAAAGCGAAGTAGACTTACCATCGCCTATCTTCCACCTGAAGTGGGGTTGGATTTCACCTCTTAATGCAAGAATCTTCCGCCATGCCCATGAGCAATAAGTTGGAGTAGAAGTAATCCAAAAATTCTTCCTTTTGAGGTGTGTGGCATGTATCCATTTGCACCATAGCGATTCTTTGTCTTTAAAGAGAATCCAAATGTGTTTAAGCATGGTTGTTTTGTTGATGTCCCGAATACTCCTAAGCCCAATGCCTCCTTCCAGAGTGGGGAGGCAGACATCATCCCAGGACACTTTCGCACCACCCGATCCCATGGACGGCCTCTTCCAAAAGAATTGTCTACATATTTGTTCTATCTTATCCACAACTGAATACGGCAGCCAAAATATGGATGCCCAATAAGCTTGAATTGCATGCAGCACTGACTTAATAAGTTGTAACCGTCCCGCAAAAGAGAGAAAACGGTGAGTCCAAGATTGACTCTGGAAGTGAGAAGGCATACCAGGGCATTGCAATCCATTTTGTTCAACCGCGATGTAATAATAGGAACACCCAAATAACGAATTGGAAGAGATCCTAGTGTAAAGCCAAGAGCTTGTAATATCTGATCCCTGTCTGCTATAGAACCACCCGAGATAAAGACTTCACTCTTACTGACATTCGGTATCAGATCGCTCCAAGAGGAGAATAAGTTAAGCCCATCTTTGATACAAGAGATAGAGGCGAAACTCGCTTCACTGAAGATAAGTACATCATCCGCAAAAAAGAGGTGAGATAGATGAGAAGCCTTGCATCTCCAGAAGTACCGATAATCCAGACGCCGAGTATGAGTATCAATGATCCCAGTAAATACCTCCATAGCCAAGGTGAAGAGATAGGGGGACATAGGGTCTCCTTGCCTTATACCTCGGCCACTAGAAAAGAAACCATGGAGTTCGCCATTAATTGAAATGGAAAACCTTGGGGTATGAACACATACCATAATCAATCTTATAAAATGGTTGGGAAACCCAAAAGCTCGAAGAGTATTCTCCAAAAAATTCCAGTCAAGAGTATCATAGGCTTTTCCAAAAATCAACTTTGATGGCACATTTTGGAATATAGGGCTCATTGTGAAACCCGCTGAATAATTCTTGGGCAAGGAGGATATTGTCACTAATTCTCCTCCCTTTCACAAATGCGATTTGGACCGGACTAATAAGTTCAAGAAGAACCGCCGCAATTCTAAAAGAGAGGATCTTAGTAATGCACTTGTAAATTGTATTGCAACATGCAATTGGCCAAAAATCTGAGACCGACGTCGCATTGGAGACTTTAGGCACCAAGGCAATAATAGTATTATTTATTTCCTTAAGCATGCAGCCAAATTCAAGAAAATCCATAATCACTTCAATGACTGATGGGACAACCTTATCCTCATTCTTTTTTAAAAAATCCGAGTTATAGCCATCCGACCATGGGGCTTTATTCCCAACAAGAGAGAACATAGCATCACAAATTTCTGAAGGAAAAAAAGGTTGGGATAGAAAATTGACCTGGTCTTCATTGAGATGGGAATGAATGACCTTTGTGAGCTCCTGTCTGGATGGCCTCGTAGTCACACCCATCGAAGCTAGAAGCTCCTGGAAATAGAAGACAAAAACCTACTAAACTTCCACTAACTCTGTAACCATTTGGCCGGCGTTGTCCATGACCGAGAGGATTCGATTACGTAGGTGCCAATGGTTAACTGAGTGGTGAAAGAACATAGTGTTTTGGTCCCCTTCCTTAAGCCAACGAATTTCATACTTCTGTCTGAAAAAAGACTCCTCAAGGGATCTGAGTTCATAATACTCCTTGATTTGAGAACATTCCACTTCCACCAGCTCACTACTCCAAGGGTCTTGGTGAAGAGCTTCTTGGGTAATTTGGAGGGCCCTTTTTGTCGCAGCCACTCGCATAGAAATATCTGAGTATGCTTCTCTGTTAAGAAGCTTCAGCCGACCTTTAAGGAGCTTGAGTCTGCTATATAGTTTAAACATTGGTGAGCCCGGAATTTGAGCCTCCCAAGCCTGTGATACCAACATGGAGAAGTCCGGGTGACTCATCCACAAATTAAAAAATTTAAAAGGAATCTGACGGGAGGTAGGGGCAAGGATTTTCACAACCATTGGCGTATGATCTGACATGCTCGAGGCAAGAAAAGATGCTTCTGAATAGGAGAAAGCCGTGCACCAGTAATTGTTGACAAGAACCCGATCAATTTTCCGTTGCTTCCTGAGAGCACCTGAGAAGGACGACCAGGTGAACCGAAATTCTACATACTCAAGATCAATCAGTTTAGCTTGGTCCAAACAATCCTTAAACTCATCAAAGGCAGGAATCCATATATCCGGGCTCCCCAGCGGTCCATTGGGTCTCGAATGGCATTGAAATCCCCCGCCACCATCCAAGGGATGTCCTTGAGAGTGGAGCTCAGTCTGACAAGATCACTCCGAAGAGGTCTTCGAGAGACAAACGTATGCACCCCGTAGACCACCGAAAGGGTTAATAAAGTCCCCGAGTTCAAAAATTTAACAGCATCATGAATAATCTGTCCAGTATTATGCAGAACATTGAAATCTACCAAAAGCGGGTTCCAACCAACCCAAATACACCCACGAGCAAAATGCTCATAGTTAGATATCCACATCCAACCAAGAAACAAGCCAGATGATATAGAACCAAAAAGAGCAACTGGAACTTTAGTTTCCAGCAAACCAACACAGTAAATATTATGGAGGAGCACAAAATTTCTGACTTCAGATTGCTTGACCGGGGCCATAAGACCCCTGACATTCTAGCAGCCAAAAAACATATATATATATAGACTATACAAAAGAGGACAAGGAGGCCTAACTCCATTTCTAACGCCGCCGGCTAGCTACTAGTTTGGCCTTGACATTAGGAGACACGGACTTGGGCCCCGAGCTACTAGCCTGATCGATTCTCTATGCAGGAGGTTGAGAAGATAAAGTATCAATCCCCTGATGGTGATCTGAATATTTCCCTAGCTTCTCCTGGTCAAAGTAGTTAGCTAAGCCTAGATCCTCATCCAAATCATCATCCGAAGAAGACCAGGTTGGGGAGGATGGTTCCGCTAAGGCTATTTCAACCATCATAGTTGGAGAGGGATCAACACGAAGTGTTCCCTTTTTCTGCGTAAGCTTTGCCAAACTAGAAGCCGATGGTCTCATCGAAATGGGCCGCACAACGGAGGGCTTATCGCACTCCGTCTCAGGAGGAGGATTCCGTCGGCTTTTTACATGCTGCCATTCTTCCATAGGAGTATCAGTGAATACCACTCCTAGGATAGAGGTAGCAGTCTGATCTTGAGGGAGAATGCCCTGCCCATCCATTGCAGCAGGAAGCTCTACTACAAGCTGCACGCCTGTCAGGTTCTCTTGCTCATCCCGAACTGGACAATTGTCTTTCACAAGGCACTTATGGCCAAAAGTGCCACAAATTTTGCAAGATATAGGTTTCCACTCATATTCAACCTCCACTAGACGAGTTTCCCCGTTTAAAATAACCTTAACTTTATCACAATAGTCCTTAGTAGCTACCAGTTCAACACAAACCCTAGCAAATGGTATCATCTTCAGTTGCTCCATGCGTTGATCAACATATAATGGTTTACCCACAATACTAGCCACTCCACTAAGCCCCGGGGCAAACCACAAAGCATAGGGAAGATTTTTTAGCCTTATCCAAACCATAACCGAAGTATGATTACCTTTTTTTAAGCTCTAGCATAGGATGCCATTGCTGGAGAATTAGAGGCACCCATGCCACTGTCAACGGTCCTCCTTCAATCACCTGTCTTCTAAATTCAAGATCCGGAATATGGAAAAAGTAAAAACCTTGGTCATTTGCCTTGACCTCCATCAACCGGTGGCCCCAAAGATGCTTCAAGGCCGTTTCGACTAATTTGAAAGGGAGTTTCTTCCCAACAAAATAGCCAACTAAGCATTTATGCCAAAGCGAATCAGCAGCATGTATAATTTCCTTAGAAAAGCTAACAACATTTTCCTTATTTGAAGAAGGAGGTATATACGAAAGAGAGTACCCTTGTGCGGCAGCTCTGGCCACATTTGCCCAAGAACGGCCGGCTGAAGAGGAATTCCCGCTTGTTGTTGCATCGAAGCTGGTCCTAGCTCAGTTGGGGTGTTATTCTAACCGCGACTGGGCCCAGCTACACCAGTTCCAAGTGTGGATGGATTAGCTCATCCATCAGTATAGCGCCCCCTGCTGCAGAAAACAAAGCAGCCTCTTTCCTTTTCAACGCACAATCGCGGGATAAATTTCGAGCAGCCAGCGATCTGCTTCGGCTGCAATTCCTTCCTCCTCTCAAACCAAGATGGTTTTTGTGGGCTAGAGAACCCCTCTCGTTGATATGGACAGGAACAGCAGCGTTTCCAACAATTTCCATGGAAACTAGAACCTAACGAACCCTGGCATTACACTCCAAATACGCAAAGGAAAGGGGCTTACCAGGTCAGAAATCAATGGAGGTTTTGTAGATCAGCCCAAGCACTACTACTCCTCCAAAAATCAGCTTCATTCAATGCCTATAGCCGCCCGCACGAAGCCAAACCAGAATCAGGGCTACAGTGTTTTGGGAGTTCAGAATGGAGAGGGTTATGAACAGTAACCCGAGCTCAAGGGGGGCCGAAAGTTTTTAAGAGCCTTATTCTTGACTTCATTAATGGTTGGAGGTTAGTATAAAATTCTACATGTTTTTGCATTCGATCCCAATTATTGGGATCATGGTTTTTCCGTAAATTTTCTAAAATTTGGTATTATAGCCTAATTATATCTCTACCTTGATGATTTTTGTGGAGCCTTTTGGTTGAATATAAAAATTTTGGGGCAAAATCTAATTGAGACAAAAATTGGTGATTTCAGCAAAATCGGGCAACCCACCGCCCATCTTTAGACTAGTACAGTCATAATGCCATGGGTAACAAAAGCCTTAAGTTTATTTGGCATTTCGTTGAAGGCAAATTGCGCGATGGAAGTCGTAGTGTTTAGGGTTTTACATTTTAGTGAAAATTTGCCTAATTTCAAGCAATTTTTGGGCCATTTTTGCCGAATCTTGGATCTGTATGTTGCGCCGGCATTGTCTTCGAAACCACCTCTTATTTTGGTGTGAAGTGGGTTGCCGAAGGAGAATCGGACGGCAGAAGGTGCAACGGAAGCAAAGAACGGGGGAAGCCGCATGATGAAAGCCAGGCGCGTGCAATCCATGCACTTGCACGAAGGCATGGTGCGTGCACGGCATGCGCCTGGGCGCATGTGATCCACCACACTCACGTAGGGCTTCTGGCGTGTGGGCAGCACGCACCCGCGCAAGGCTTCCGGCACCTAGGAGACATACGCTTGATGCATTCATGCGGCCCTTCTCATTATGATTTTACAAATTTGCCCCTTGCCACATGATTTTCCTATTCTACCCTTGATCTTGTTAATTTTCTGTTGTGCCCTTGCAAGTAATTTGTAAATATCTGGTGTGGGAAATTAAAGGTCTAGTGATCCATATATAATTTTATTTAATTAGAGGTTAGCCATAGCATCTCTAATTATCTTGAATTATATACATTAAGAGGTTTTGAATCACATATTGAAAAAGACATTGATTGTATTGCCATGGGTGCATTAATTTACTATTTGGCCCTTTCATTCATTATTTGTAAATATTTTATTCATGAAATTAAATGTCTAGTGATCCATATATTTAAATTAATTAAAGAGTAGCCACATCATCTTTAATTAGTTAAATTATATATTAAAAGCATAAGGATCACATTTAGTAATGTATATTGATTGTTATTAATCACATTAATATGATGAATTTTATCCCACATGAATTTTCTTTTTATTAATATGATTAATAGGATAATATATCATATTATATTTCTTAATTTACCCATGGGGATTAAGAAGATGAATATAATATGATAGTTTTTTCATGAAGCAATTATGAATCTATTTAAATTAAAATTTTAGCCCACAAGTAGTTTATATGTTATGTATGTCATATTTTGTGACATGTTTTATATTGGTAAAACATGATTTATGTATTTTTTGCCTTAAAATTTGTGACATAAGCATGATTGTTTGATATACAATTTTCTAACCTATGAATTTCTCTGAATTTAGGAATGATGTTCCCATACTGAATGCTGAAAACTATAAAATTTGTAAGGAATTGATCTTTCTTTAATTGAGATGCATGGACATTGATTATGCCATTTGAAAAAATGAACCACCTATTCCTACCAATGCTAGCACCCTGGTAAATTTGCTTTTTATGAATAAAGGGAGCAGTCCAACTACCTTAATGTCATGTTCATAAGGACCAAACCTTCTGCTATATTCGTGGTTCAATCGCTCAGCATAATAATACCAAAGCATTGCTAAAGGCTATTAGTGCGCAATTTGAAACTTCTAAAAAGGCATATGCCATGGCCCTAATTATGAAATTTTCATCATTAAAGCCCACTAGTATTAGAGGTGTGCATGAGCACATCATAAAGATGAAGAATATTGCAACTCAGCAAAGGACCCTTGAGGTTGAGATATCCTAATCTTTCCTCATGTTTTATGTTATTAGCACTCTCCCATAGCAGTATACACCTTTTAAAATCTCGTATAACACACATAAAGAATAAATGGTCAATTAATGAACTCATGACCTTGTGTGTTCAAGAGGAAGAAAGTTTGCTTATAGAATTAGGCAAGAGTGCTCGTTTGGCAACGCAAGGAAAGTTTAAAGAGTAAGGCAGGCAAAAGGGAAATGGTAAAATACCTCTCCAAGTTGACATTAAGAAAGAATCCAAATGCTTCTACCGTAAAAAGAATGCACATATGAAGAAGTATTGTATCAAATTTAAGGCCTGACTTGGGAAGAAAGATAATCCAATCTCACGTGTTTGTTATGAATCTAATATGATTGATGTGAGTCACAATACTTGGTAGATTGATTCTGGATCTCCAATCCATGTTTCAAATTCCTTATAGGGTTTTCAAAACCACCTGAAACCAGTGGAAAGTTAACAATGCATCTATTTTTGGAAACAAGATGAGTTCGCATGTGGAAACTATTGAAACATGTAGATTAGTTCTGAATAGTGATTTCATTTTGAATTTGGAAAGGACCTTTTATGTGTCTAGTTTCTCTAGAAACTTGATTTCAATTTTAAGATTATTACCATTATGTTATTCCTTTAACTTTTTAGATTCAACATCCAGTTTACCATTTGAACATAAAATTGTTGGGAATGGTATTTTATCTTACGACCTTTTCCAAATTAATTTATAAGACAATTTCTTTTATAATGCGATGCATGTTCATGATAACGGTAGTATAAAATAATATGTTGTGAATGAAAATTCCTCTATGTTGTGGCACTAGAAATTGGGATATATCTCATGGATAAAATAAAGAGATTAGTAAATAATTGAGCACTCAGTACTTTGGATTTTATTAATAATGAAACTTGTGTAGACTACATAAAAGGAAAAAAAACCAACAAGTCATTGAAATGTGCCAAGATGAGTACGGAAATATTGGAAATCATACAAATCGACATTTATAGTCCAGATATGGACTCTTATGGTTAGAAATATTTCTTCTCTTTCATTGATGATTACTCACATTTTATGTATCTCTACTTGTTTCATAACAAGAATGAAGCATTAGATGCCTTTAAGGTATTCAAAACCAAAGTAAAGAAACAATGCGGTAAGCAAATTAAGATCGTGAGATCAAATAGAGAAGATGAATATTATGGTAGATACACTGACGATAGACAAGCACCTGGTCCATTTGCGAAGTTTCTTTAAGAGAATGGGATAATAGATCAATACATTATGCCTAGTTCTCCAGACAAAAATGGTGTAGCGGAAAGAAGAAACCAAACTTTATTAGATATGATGCGGAGCATACTTAGCAACTCTAAACTTCCTAAATTCTTGTGCACTAAAACTCTTAAGACAGCAGTGTACATATTGAACCGAGTTCTGACCAAAACTGTCCCTAAGATGCCATTTGAGTTATTTAAAGGTTAAAAATCTAGTTTGCAAATGTACACATTTGGGGATGCTCGTCTAAAGTAAGAGTCTATAATCCATAAGAAAATAAGTTAGACCCAAAGACTATAAGTTGATATATCATTGGATATGTTGAAAACTTCAAAGGGTATAGATTTTATTGTCCATCTAACACTAATGAGTTTGTGGAATCAAGAAATGCTAAATTTCTTGAGAATGACTTAATAAGTGGAGCGATCACTTCAAGGATTTTGTCCCTGAGAAAAATCATTCAGATGCCCAACTTTCCACTTCAAGTACTAGATTAGTTATTGTTCATAACACCCCTCCAGTTTATCCAGCTATTGAACAACCAATCATTAAAATTCCATAACCTACTAATATTAATTTGGTAGACCAAATTGTTTAGTAATCACCAGAAAATTTTGAACAGCTAGTTGAACAATACGTTGCTCAAGAAAATGCTGTGCAACATTAAGAATATTTACTAGAATGAAGCAATCAACAATACCTAAAGACTACGTTATATATTAACAAGAATCTAACTATAATGTTGGAGCTGAAAATGATTCTAAAATGTTTTTACAAGCTATGAGTTGTGATAAATCCATCTTGTGGTGCAATGTCATGAAAGAAGAGATGAATTCTACGGTATCTAATGAAATTTGGAATTTAGTAGATTTGCTTAATGGGGTAAGAGGCATTGATTGTAAATGGGTCTTTTAAACTAAGAAAAACTCATTGAGTAACATTGAGAGATATAAAGTCAGACTTGTTGAAGGATTTACTCAAAAGGAGAGAATTGATTACACAGAAACTTTTTCTCCTATATCTAAGAAAGATTCTCTTCATATTGTTTTGGCATTAGTTGCCTATTTTGACATGGAATTATATCAAATGAATGTGAAAATGGTGTTCCTTAATGGAGAACTAGAGGAGGAGGTTTATATGAAACAACCTGAAGAAATTCTCCTCTAGTAACGATGAGCATTTGGTGTGTAAGCTTAAGAAATCCATTTATGACTTGAAACAAGTATCCCACCAATGGTACTTAAGGTTCCATAATGACATCTCTTTATTCAGTTTTGTAGAGAATGTCATATATTAGTGTATATACAAGAAGGTTAGCGAGAGCAAAATTTGTTTTCTTTTCCTATTTGTAAATGATATTTTACTTACAACCAATGATAAAGGGTTGCTACGCGAGGTGAAACAATTTCTCTCTAAGAGTTTTGACATAAAAGATATGGGTTAGGCATCTTATGTAATTGATATTAAGATCTATAAAGATAGACCTTGAGGCATATTAAGACCGTTTCAAGAAACCTATATCAGTAAAATCTTTGAGAGATTTCAGATGAAAGATTATTCATCAAGTATAGTACCCATTATGAAGAGTGATAAGTTCAATTTAAATCAATGTCTAAAGAACGATTTTGAAAGAGAACAAATGGAAAACATTACATATGCTTCTCCTGTTGGAAGCTTGATGTATGCTTAAGTTTGCACTTGACCTGACATTACTTTGTTGTGAAAATGTTGAAAATATATCAGAGTAATAAAGAACTATAAATAAGGTAATGAGGTATCTTCAAGCTACAAAAGGTTATATGCTTATGTATAGATGAATTGAGTTCGTATCATGTTTTGAGGCCACCTTGTATGGTGTGTGGTTAAAGAGTTTCATATGAGGGCTTAAAATTGTAAATTCCATTGCTAAGCCATCAATGATAATATCGTGACCATTCAGCTGCGGTTTTCTTGTCTAAAAATCATTAAAGTGGTAGTCGAAGTAAGCACATCGACATTAAGTATTTAGCCATATGTAAATATGTTAAATAGAATAAAGTGGTTATTGAACACTTTTGCATTGAATTGATGTTAGATGATCCTTAACTAAAGGCATGCCACTAATGAGTTATAAAGATCATGTGGTTAGGATGGAAATCTATCCTATCATGTAAATTTTCATCATATGGATGAATTTGTGAAACTTTTAATTAGTTGTGATGTTATTCTCAATTTTGATATACACATTCTGTTGTTTCTAAAAATAACAATAAGTTTTAACCTAGAATAAACATAAGGTTTATTTATTAAGTTATGTTATCACGTATGGGCTGGTGAGACACATTGTGATTCGTGGAAAATAATACTTATTATAAGAGAACTTATTGCCATTATTCATGTGTTATATTTTCAGCATGAAGATTTGTGAATTTGGTTCGATATTTCATTCAATGAAATGTTGGGATCAAGTGAGAGAATGTTATAATATTTTTATTAATGTGATCCCATATTCAGTGTAAAATTGTCCACATTGGATTTCATTGAGATTTTATTATCCAAATCTCATTGCTGATAACTATGGAGATTGCCCATATCTATTAGGATTTGTCTTAATAGAAGACTGTATCTACTAGGATTTGTATAGGTATATAAATAGGTCATTTAGGCCAAACTCTCTCTTTATTCCGAAATTCCGATTATTTTCTAAGAATTGGAGAACACACCATCAATGTAAAGAGGGGAATTGGCTAGAAGTGTCTATTCATCATTCAAGCTCTATGTATCTATTCTCGACTTTATTAATAGCTGGAAGTTAGTATAAAATTATACATGTTTCCACATTCAATCCCAATTATCGGGATCATAGTTTTTCCACAAATTTTCTAACATATCCTTGTCAACCAAACATACAATCAAGAAAATTGGGTGACTAAAAAATTGAGCCCATCATTTGACATTGTCCTGACATTTACTTCCCAACACGTAGACAATCCAATAAGTTGGAGAAGTGTATTAAAGGTGTGTTTGTTAAACTTCATGACCTAAAGTAATATTTTCGTGAAAATCATTATTAAGGAAAATGATTAATTTTTATTTATTTGGTGATTTAAGGAAAGTGATTCACTTTTGCTAAAAGGAAATTTCATTTTCTCCCCCATCCAATCTTGTTGTCATCAAACGATAGAAAACATTTTTCGATTATTTTTCAGACATCCAAATACCAAAAGTGGAAAAATAAATTTTTCAAAAATAAAATTTTTTTAAACAAACATACCTTAAGAATCCAAAAACTCTATAGAAAGCATGGATGAGTCCGGAAACTTTTTATCAACTATTGAAGTACACAAAGTTCTTGAAACTATTTGAACAAGTACAAATTCTTGGGAATTCTCTTATTGAAATTGACATGTGGCTTAAATGATTGGTGAAATAGTCGTAGTGACTCATCTCCATTTTGTATAACAAGTTCAAGAATTTCTAGTACACTAGTCTTTTCTCTATAATTCCAATTCTATCCTCTTTGCTCGGCAAAGAGAGTAAATGGGAACACAATATTCACCGTTTTACATTATCAACGGTCCATATAGACCTTGTCTACATATGAAAGGATGTTCATAATTCCACAAGAGAAATTAATCTCTCTCGCATGCGATCGTGCAAAATATCAATGGTTCCAACATGATTTTTGTTCCATACTATTTGGGTTCAACACATCAGTTGGAACTCTTTCAAGTCTCAACCACCCCATCATCATCACCTCTATCACCAGTCCAAGCCAAGAACCGGCCAACCCTTCATCATGTCAGTGGGTTCAAGTGCAATTGCCACCATCAAGGAGCAGAAGGAGAAGCAGCAGTCGCACGTGAAGGAACTGATTGCAGCACTTTCCACTACGAAAGTACATAATTGCCAATTAGCCAAAACAGCGAGAGAGAGAGAAAGAGAGAGAGAGAGAGAGTATGTAAGTACAATGCAGGGCCTCTGAGTCGGGCAATCGACGATCCATTTGTCGCTCTCACGCGGTCCTGTCCACCATTTTCTTTGAGCCCCCCAAAACAACAGCTCATTTAACCTTTTTTCCCCTTCAAACAGACATGACCCTGATTGATCAAAATCCACTTCTCTTTAGTTCACACACAGAGAGAGAGAGAGAGAGAGAGAGAGATCTGGGCACTTTTTGGGGGGCGCCGGGGGGGGACCCGAGCAGTGTATTGGGTCTGCAAGACACGTAGAGGCTTGCCAGACGTCTGATCAATCCCAACTCTCTCGGCGTTTTTTGAACTTAATGGGACCACAGCAAGTCCCACATGGTAAGCTTACGGTCCTGTATTAGTAGCGAATCATTAACTGCGCGGATGTGATCTTCAGAAGCTTGTGGGTTAAACAAAGAAAGACAATCTCTCGCGGTGTTTTGGCAGTTTTGCTTGACTTATTCTGTTCTGTAACACCTCAATAGATGCTGATGAGAGCAAAATGCTATTTTTCTGGTATTTAGACAACTATTTATCAGTGATAACATTTACTTCTCCCAAAAAGAGAAAGGGAGGATTAATTTTTAGGGGTTGGCATATTTGGTTAAGGCGTTAGGAGATTCCAGCATGAAGACTAGATATTACTAGATCAAATCCCATCAATTACGTGAACTAGCTCTAGGTCAGGCCATATGTACAAACCAAAGTCATGCACTTAACCTACTCATTGTATTTACAAATTGTTTCATAGACTCTCCAAATAGCCGAGTCCCTTGTGTTCGTACTTGTGGACTATAAAAAAAAAGAATAAAAAAAAAAGACAATAGACTTTTAATATGATAAGAGGACGCCTTCAATCTTCTGTTTCTATCCTCTCTTTTTTTGGTGGAAAATTGTTGTGATTAGCAATTTCCTTTTTGTCTATGTTGCATTTTGTCCTCTCACACGCCAAGTTTCAATATATAAAAATGTTGACCACAAAAAAAAAAAAAAAAAAAAAAAAAAAAGGCAACTCTCTGATCTGAAAACGCTGCATATTGTGGACTGTTGCTCTAGTTGGTCTTGATCCGAATGGCTTGATACAATAAATTGCTGTCATCAAAGTTTAAGGGTGCAGTTATTTTACAAAAAAATTAACAACATAAAAAAATATTTTGTTTCTGAAATGATTATTTGTATTGCTTACAAGCAATGGAGTATAATTGTTGTTTATTTGCAGATAAGTGTAGGTATAAATTATTATTCATAAAAAGAATGTTCTTTCTAGTAACTAATATTTTCGAGAAAGACAAATAATAATTACTTGAAAAATGTTCTTCAAATCATTCACATGCCACAAAACAAACGAATATGAAACAAACGGAAAATGTTCTTCAATCCAGTGCTCTACAGGCACTGGATTGTTGCCACCAATGTAAATGGAAATGGCATGCTTGCTTTAAACATTTTGTGGGCAAGAGTCTACTTCCTCCATGTGCAGAGAGTTTTTAGGACGCGGACCAATTCGTTCTAATCAATCACTTTGTCCGATTTGAAAGAAAAAATAAGGGAGTGTAGAACAATTAACTGTAATAACTAGTGTAATGAATGGTGATAACATGTCCGAGAAGCAACAAAATGATATTTGTATACCATTTGTCAATGATCTAAGGAAAAATGAGATAGAAGGTCCAGAGCCCATTGTACTAGTTGGGCTTTTAACCAGCTTTTGTGAGATTGGGCCACAGATTTTGTGGGCTGGTCCTTATTTGAAACAGGCTAGTTCACTTTTCCGAGTATTACGAGGCAAGCACACCCCTGCCTTGTTGCCGACACACACAAAAAATACAAATAAAATAATCAATGTTAAATGAATGATATTTGTAATTAGAAGTGGCAAATGGGTAGGTTGGTTGTAGTTTCAATTTCGTTTAATTCTGACTTTAGTTCATATTCAAATTCGGGCCATTTCAACTAATAATTTCGGTTGCGAGCCGAGTCGATATTAGATTGTTTCAATATAGATTAAGGTGGGGTTGTTTGCATTTTGGATAGTGGCTCAAGTTCAACTCATGCCATCACAAGTCTCAGGTTTCGGATACATGTCTGTTCTGATTTTGGTTTTAGTAGAGGTGGCAAAGTAAGGGGTCAAATTGGTTTTGATTTGTTTACATTTAATATTGAGTCATATTCGCACATGAGCAAATTCATTTTAGATTTCGAGTTTGCATGGGGTCTGGACACATCAAATCGCATTCATTTATAATTTAGACTTCTTCTGCTTCGAGTTAGATCCGGTTCATATGGTTGAATGGTTCTTGTTCTTCAACTTCGGTTTATGTCGAACACTGATTGAATCAGGTCCAGATTGATGACACTTCTTAGCAAGCTCAGGTGAGTTGGATCAAGTTTTGCCACCTATAGTTACATTGTAAAAATTCAACAAGCTAAGACTGTCTATGAATTTAGGACACAAGTTTGAATCGAGACCAATTTAGCCACACTATAACAACTCAAGTCAGTGTAATTGGGAAGCACATACTCTCACCAAGGAAGCTTGTAGGATCATGGGCCAATTCAAGCATATCTCTGCACAAGAGAATCCAATAGTGTGGCGAACTGGATAGGGGTGAGCATGGTCCGGGTTGGGCCGGTCCCACCCTAACCCTGTGACCAACCCGCACAAATGTTGGTCCTCACCCCTTTGGGACCGAGGGACCGACCCTATTGAGCCTAGGAGCGAGGACCTGGACCACCCAATGGGTTCGGTCCGGTTCCTGTGGTTGACCCGGGACCAACCGTTAATTTTTTTTTTTCATTTTTTTGTATTTCTGAAAAATTAAACTAATTATTTCAAATTACATATTTATCGATGCTATGATTTTAATTAAACTATAAATACTAATACATATTCAACAAATTTAAAATAAGGTAACAATAAAAATTTCACACTTGCTAAAAGCAAGAAACCATAAAAACAATTAAGATTGCTTATAGAGCTGCAAGACGAGCGTTGCTCACTAGCAAAAAAAATTTCTAATTAGGGCTTTTATTTCCTTATGATTTACTTAGAACGAGCAAGGTTAGCGAATAAAGGTGAGCGGCACAAGTGTCAAGCGACAAGTGGTGTGAGCATGGCAAGCGGGGTGAGTGTTGAGTGGTGAGCGACCAAAAGTGAGTGAAATGAGTGTCAAGTGACGAGCGAGGCAAGATTGCTCACGAGTGAAGTTGTTTCTTTCAATTTTACTTGGCAAATTGAATATTAAGAAGATAAAGTAGAAAGAATGAAGCAAGAGTACTGGAGAGGATGCCATTTGAATCGGGGTTTACTCTTTTAGAATAAATAAAAAATATTATTTATAATATAATATATAAGGTCGGGGTTGGTCCTGGGTTGGACCAACCCAAAACTCCTAGGGCCGAGAACCAACCCGCACGACGGGTCCAGGGGATCTCGGGACCAAGGACCGACCCAGTCCCTTTGGGAACCGGACCAGGACCGGCAGGGTTGGGCCGGTCCAGGGTTGGTCCAGGGTCAACCCTGGACCAATGCTCACCCCTAGAACTGGATCTCTAAGGCATATCAACTAAAAACTCTACTCCCTAATTGCGTAGTCGATCCCCCTCAACCCCCTTGGGATCTTCTTTGTTTTGATGCCCCATTTGTGGGCTTTGGTGTTTGAAATACTTTCAGATTTAACAAAATTTTGTTTTTGTTTTTTTTTATATCCAGGATCCGGCCTGGCTCAACCTTACGAGAGTGCACGGCCGCAGGCCGGGCCCGATAGGCCGAGCCCGATAGGCCGAGCAACGACCACTGACTATACCTGGAGGGGAGCTAGCCTAGGAACCCACCACCAGGGTCCCCCACTTAAGATGTGTTAGTAGCTGCGGAGTTTCGACCCTGAGACCTCTGCGATGAAGTGCCCAAAGCCGAACCAACTTAGCTGCCCACCGGTGGGTAACAAAATTTTGTTTGACCCTAAAGAAAAATACAATTTTTATTGCTGAATCGATCAATATGAACAAAGCTAGGCGAAAATTGTGACTTCCGCCGGTTCTCATATCTCAGATGGTCTTGATGGATATACTGAAATTTTTAAAAAGGAGTGGAAAGGCGACCATAGCCTATTTATAAAGGATACCCTAATAGGTAGATCCATCACAAGTTAAAGCCAATATACCGGCCGACACCAATTGTCTTACCACATTTTTACTAGAGCGAGATGTGCGAATCCTAATATAATTTGAACGCCTAATCATACTTGGGCTACCATGTGTTGTCTCATATATTTCTTTTCACTTTACAACTGTCTATCCCATACAAATCAGAATATTATGAAAATTAATCTTACCCCGCTTTTATTGAAATTTCCAAAATTCCACTTGGGCAACATTAATTGCAAAACATTTTTAGGAAATTTAAATTTCATAAAACAACTTGCAGGCTGTTAAAACTTGAACGTATAGACCACCTTGAGACAACATCTCAAATATAATCCCGACCATCAAAATTCCCAACACCAGACCATAGGCATCAGAACATCTCTTAATGATCATGGACAGCCGAGATCGCAAAGGCTAATCACTTCTACCATCACGGTCAATATAGTAGTGCGGCAGAAATAGCATTGCTTCATGTTATGTAAATTATTGTTATCTCCAAGTCGGGTCATCCTATGATTTCATTGTAACCTGATACTTAAAAAACAAAGTCAAAGAAACCCAATTAACCTTTATGCCAGGAAAATTACTGAAATAGTTCTAAAGTATAAACGTCACTTGAGTCCTAAACTTTGTAATATAATTAATTTAGTTCAAATTTTGTTCACGAAATTCCAATGTCGTGACAGTCCAATCATTATCGGTCGTCCTACATGGCACATCGCCATATAAGCCATTTCTGATAAACTAGCCGGAAAGAATATATTGAAATTTCCCGCAAAATTATTGGAACAAAATTAGAATTTGTATAACAAGCGTTGAGATTTCTTCCAAGACAAGTGGCTTTACATCCCTAATACCATAGAACTAATGAAAGCAAAGATAATCATTCAATTACACATGTATCATGCATCAACGAAAATCTTGGTATAACACCTTTAATTGAGAATCATTACTCACAACAAGAGAAACTATCTAAAGGGAGCAAAAGGTGATAGAAATTTGATTTTGTCATGGTAGGTATGGTAAAGGTGAAAAAAAAAATTACTGCCTTAAGTTGAGTTATGTCGACAAATGTTTAGTTTTGTCGCCTTAGAGGAAGTGAACCATTTCAAGAAGGAAAAAAAAACACCTTAATGCCTTCGCACCGCTTAGGCATGTAGTCTTATATGACAAAACGTCAAATTTTTTCGCCTTATATCCAACTAAAAGCGTCAAATCTTAAGTCGCTCGCAATAGGCTTACTAATTGTCAAATTAAACCGACAAAATATTAATTTTGTCGCTGTTGGGTAACACTCGCAGGGAGCAACAGCGACGAATAACCTAATTTGCTGCCTTCGATTGAAATCTAAGGCGACCAAATTATTTAACATTTGATGTGACAAGAATGTCTAGGTCACTTTTGGTTAACCCTAAGGCAACCAGAGCGAACCGCGTCGCGATCGATCGAGGCAAAAGTGCTACACAGTTCAATTTATATGAATTTTTATCACCTTAGGTTTAGGCTAAGGTGACAGGTCTCCTTTTTGTCGCCACATGGGCTACAAAAATAAGTTTCGTGCCATTGGCAAACATATTTTGTCAAGCAAATATGGCCACGGCCGCAATCGAGCGATCTTTGATGCGCCGTCGCTTTGTCCCGCCGTTGCGTTCCCAATGTAGCTTGGGTTGAACGGAGATGGCGATGAGCAGAAAAGAGAATACAAATACCATTACATTTGCCCTTCTGCTCTTCGATTGAGATTCGCTTCATCATCTTCAATTACGTCAGTCTTTCGATCACATATTTGTTGGACCTATCAAATATGTCAAAGATTTATTTCTTAACCCATATTTAATAAGCAAGATCATTATATAAACTAGTATTATTCAATAAATGGATTACAAAAAGTAAAATCCAAAAAAATGATAGGTATTAAATGGGTTCGCAGTTTATCCTAACCCAACCAATATTTGTGACTCTCCCTTCACCCTCTACAAGAAAACAATGGATTCATCGGATTGTTCTAAATTCAGAGAAGTCTTAGTAGGTCTGTAAAGTCGACTTCAGCTACATTAATAAATATCAAGACGGATTCCTTTTTCCTTGTTATTTTTTATTTTTCTTGATCTTTTTTAGTTTCGTTTGTTAGTTATTGGAGTACATCTTTCCTTGGTTGCATTTGGCATTGTTATTTTTACGTAATATTTTAATCTTAATTCTTATCATTGCAATCCATGGTAAGCATAAATCATCTTCTTCAATATCTTGCATTCCATTTTGTTAAAATTTCAATTCATCCACGTTATCTGTTACTATGAATTTATAAATTCACTACCAAGTACTAACTTTTGCTTATTATTCATTGTGAATCGATACAAAAATTGAAATTCTATGTAATGTTGAAAACCAATTCTTTAGCATCTTATAGTTTAGTGATTTTATCCAAAAAACATATATACATGAAAAGTTTAAAGTGTGCTAACTAAGTGGATATGGATTTTCAAAGGTCGGATCAAATATGGAATTATTTTAGTACATGGGTTGAATTTGATACAAGTCAGATCGGATCGAGTATGTGTCACTAAAATTATAACACGTATGGGTTAAAACGAGTTAACTAGGTCTTTGGGTTAGATCATTTTCTACCCAACCCAAGCCCGACACAACCCACCTATTTGATAGCCATAATATCTAGAGAGCAAAGTTCAAATTTGCTGTGCAAATTGAAAAATATACACACTGAAAATTTACATGCAATTTAAGACTTTAATTTTTAAAAGGAACCTTTTTCATGTGCATTTAAAAATTCATCTCCAAATTATTAATAGGTGAACCATTTGAATAGAATTCATCCTCACAAGAAACTAAAATCATTTTCCTAAATTCAAGCATACATTTTCCATTGACTGTGAAAAGATTTTTCGTTGACTCATTTTGATAAGCAACCCCAACATCATAAAATGACGAAAACATTTTCTAACAAAATATTTTGTATGAATCAAATTGAGCCAATATATCTAAAATTTCCTCCAATTAATGCAGAAATTGTGAATGGACATTCTATGCTAAAAGAATGAGCATTATAGTAGTGGGATAACAATATAACCATCTCCTGTATTTACATTGTCAATATGCACTGTTGATTATGATTTTTCAAATTTATTTTAAATTCTTTTTAGTTTATATTGGGTTTAATATTTAAACTATATACAGTTAATGAACAAAATCCTAATGATTTTAATTTATGCATTTTGTTCTAGCCAGTGTCTACATCCACTGGCTTTAAGCACTTATAATGATTCGATTTTTTTACCTTTGTACTTATGTTGTCAAACGTATTATATTTACGGCTAATACAATAAAAAATCTATAATTATGCTACCTAAGCCACATTTATCCCTAACTAATTTTTGCATCATAGAAAATCCCAAATTAATATGCCTTTGCCACATTTACCCCAAGCTAATTTTGTGCAAAAAAAAAATAAGGATTATAGCATATTTTCGTAACTTAAGGGAGCCGTTAGGTTAGAATTAATAGACAATCTAAGATTTTGGTATTTGGGATTTTTTTTTTTTGTGGTATTAAGCCTTAGATGTGTGTAAATAATTTGTCAAGCTTATTATTCATTCTAAATGTAGTGAAATTATGAAAATTTTTAATTTACCTTAAAGCATGAAAATCATAAATAACCACAACCAAAAATTCCCATTAAACACAAACAAACAAAAGATGTCCAGGGCGACAACAACATAAATATTCACGGCCATGCTAACCCAAACTTGAACATAACACGACTAAAAGCATACTAAAGGTGACAAAATTGTGAATCTCATTTGTGCCAATTTGGCATAAAAATTGATCTAAGATGATGATCGAGACTCAACAAGCGCGATGAAATTTCGTCGCTTTTGGCTGGTCTATGGTTACAAAACTCATTTTGTTGCATTTAAGCAACACGACCCTATTTTGTAAAATCAAAGGAGACAAATGTTACTTCGTCACTTTTTGTACCAAAGGGAACTTCCTGTTCATCGCCTTTGGTATCTAAGGTGACAGCTCATTTTTTTCATCTTGGCTACCAAAAGCGAAATATAACCAAACTCGACAAAAATGCCTTTGGTCACTCTTTAACCACAAAATTAAAATAAAAATGTGTTGCCTTAGGCAAAGGCAATGCAACAAAGAATATGCAATAAATTTAAACCTAAGGCGACCAAATTTTTTTGTTGCCTTACCCCATTTTGGTTATCCTTTGGAGTGATACTTTACTCCCATCATTCCAACATGTCTACAAAAGAATTCAACCGTGTGCACATTTCCGAAAACAGTCATTGATGTATGTGCTCTAGTTCTTCAATCAAAATCAGCCAACGATTGCAAAAGTAATATTTATTACGTTTCAAATTTTGAAAAAAAAAATGTAAAATCTACATGTCAACATTAATATATATATATATATTAAGAGTTTTCTAGTGTTATAGGCTATGAGAATATTCAAAGTGTATTTTCTGCAAAAGTTAAATTAAGCAAAAAATGAAAGTAAAAAGTCTTTTAAGATTCACTCAAAATCACTAATCAAAAATTCTTTGTTGTTCATTGAAAGAACCTAGAAAGAAACAATTCCAATTACATTGTTAGTGCGTTACATATCAAATTGATTATAGAACGTCCAAAGAAATTTTGTATAAACAACTCATAAGGTGACCCCTCAGCATATGCAAGCGAATCTCTTGTATATGCATGGGATTAGCCGATTCAATAAGATCTATTATAAATGTTCACGAATCCCACTGACAAAACATACAATTAAAGAGCGGCTGGAAAACATCAACAGGTTCTTTTATAAGCAAGCCACAACCCCAGCGAACAAAGATATGCATGAATTCTTGCGGGGAAAAATCTTTAATAAGCAATGACTTGTGCAATATTCAGCAGATTGCATGATGGACGAGACAGCAAACTGATTAACATGTTGAGTAAACACGAGACCTCTCTTGTGGCACATCCTTACACTACCAAAAAATAAGGTTGTCGACAGTTCGGTCACCCGAGCTGAGCCATACATAAAGATGCATGACTTCTTTTGACCCAGACCAAAACCCGAACAAAAAAACTCAGGCCGGTTCAAGTCATCCTGAGTCTAATTTTTGGGTTTGAATAAACTCGAGAGTTCTCCTTGTGGCACATCATTACACTACCAAAAAATAAGGGTGTCATCAGTTCGGTCACCCAAGCCGAGCCGTACATAAAGGATGCATGCATTCTTTGGACCCGGACCGAAACCCAAACCAAAAAAAGAAGAAGAAAACCTCAGGCCGGTTCGGGCCGTCCGAGTCTAGTACATAATGCAACCCCAAGTAGAAAGTCTCAAGTGCAACATGTGTAGGGTGGTCTTGGTCAGATATTGGTTTTCAGGTTGGGCCAGTCTTGTTGCGGCCCATATTCAACTACACTAGAAACGAACGAGTGAAAATGAAACAAGGGACCTGTTGACCAATGCTGTTGATTTTTTTTTCCTTAATTTTTCGGTTTTTCTTTGTTAGTAAACTAACTACTTGCACTAATTGGCCAAAAAAAAAAGTAACTACTTGTACTTCACATACAATATACTTAGAACGTTATTTTCAACAAAATTTCTGTCTCTTGCACATTTGCTGAATTTACAAAAGAGTACTCATTCTTTTGAAGTAAAATAAATTATACACGCATAAAATGCATGCCACAAAATACTAGGTGAAAATACTTTAATTTATCAACTCAAATCTTATCTTTTCCCTAATCAATTAATTATTAAACAAGTCAATTATCATTAATAAAGTAAAATATGACTATTCTATGTCCCTTTCAGACAATTGAATATAGTTTCTTTTGATTTCTCTTTAACTAGCATGAAGTCGCAACAAAACTCGATTATCATTGTATATACCAAAAACATGACCTCTATGCAAGTGAGGAACTCGACTCAATCTCCATCACAAAAGAGCTCCGTGGCCACATGTAGGAGCTCCTCCATCACCGAGCTTGAGTCAAAGGCCATAGAGCTCTAGGACCGTCGAAATCTGGACTGTCATAGACAGCCGACCTCGAGCTCGCGAAGAGAGGTGGTGCGGATGGCACGCTTGTTGTGTCGGGGCTTCTCAGATCACAAAGGCGACCATGGCTTCAGTTGAGATTACCTTACAATACACCATCCTAGATAGCTAGTGTTGGAGAAGAAGTATCAAACTGGGCCAAGATAAGAAAATAAAAAGGAGGTGCGGACCCCTAGATTGCCAAAATGCAATTTTTGGGTACTGATGTGGCTAGATAAACCCAAAACGATATTATTTTGGACACTGACGTGGCCACATCAGCCTAAAACGCCGTCCTTTTAACTTTCTTTCGATTTTTATATAGTTATTAATTAAATAATATTTAAAAAAAAAAAAAAAACAGCAAACAGCACAAGCAAATGCCATCTATGGCAACTAGGGCGGTGGCACTGGACGGCAAGTGACCCTCCGCCCATTACCGCTTGGGCGGAGGCCAACGACCCTCCCCAAATGCTATGAGAGGACAGTGACCCTCTTCCAAATCTGGGCAAAGTCCAATTGCGTTGGGCGAGGGCTGCTAGCGCTTGCAAGAGGGCTAGTGACCCTTGCCTAGGCCCGGGCGAGGGTCGTCAACCCTCGCCCAAATCTGGGAGAAGGTTGCCGCCTTCTCTCGGCATTTTGGCGAGGGTAGTGACCCTCCCCCTGATGTGGGCAAGGGCCGACAGCACTCGCCCAGGCCAGGGTGAGAGCACGTGATCCCTTCCTAGATCTGGGAGAGGGTCGTCATCCTCTCCCGACATCTAGCGAGGGCCCGTCGACCATCACCTCCGGTCGAGAAGGGTCGTCAATCCCCACCTAAGAGCCGGTGACCTTTGCCGTTGTTGCGACCCACCCCCAACAACGGTTGGTGTCGGGAGGGACGGAGTTTAGGGGTATTTACTCACAAGACAGTTCTCAAAGGGCAAGTCATCAAAGACAGTTCGAACATATCATCAATGACAACCATATCCACTAAGAGGTCCATCGATCGCAAATGTGGATTCTCCCAAATCCATACCTTGCGCAACAGCGAGAAAATTCATTTTATTTATCTAAGTTGGTTAACAACCTAAGATAAAAATTTAGGAGTCGCCACTACCCTCGATTTGGGAGCCAGCTAGAAAGCCCAATCGAGGGTCGGGAGAGGTTTCCTCGATTTCTACGCAATCAAAGCTCTAGGGTTCATGGACTCAGGTTACACTAATTATTTCTATTAGTATCTTTTTAGTACCTAACAGTCATCATGTCTTACCTAAGTTGTCTATGCGTATCTTGTTACTTTTTTGTACTATTTTTAAACTAGGAATGTGACCATGCGTGGATGTCGGTTTCATGCAATTCTAATTCTAAAAAATGGAAAAAGAAAGGTTAACAATTTTAATTGAAATTGTGGTGTGTAAAGTAAACAACCAGGGATAGTGGTAACTATATACATGCAATCCTAAAAATACATGTAAAGGTAGATAGAGGAAAGGAAAGGAACCCGCAACTCGTTGGGATTTTATATAACACGATAAAAAACCTAAAACATATGTTGGGTGTCAAATGAATAGTACAAGATAAGGATTGGAAAGGACATTGACAATCGCCGTCTTCGGGGCCACCTTCTTCACATACCCTAATTCCTAACTAATTCAAAAGAAATGGTTTATAATGGAAACAAACACATATTCAAGCGAAAGCACACCAAACATGGCAAGTAAATAAACAATGGTCATCCAATTAACGGATTAGGGATCGGCCTTTAGATCTACATGTACGACGTAACTCAAATGTTATCCCCATTCATTATTAAACATGGGTCATGATCATTAAACATCACAAGTATTCACTTGCAATGTGATTAACGTCATACCCTATAAAGTTGCGTTCTAATGTGTAACTCAAGATCACCTGCGAACATGCATTGGTTTAGCGTGAGTATCTACTAGCCACATGCATTAAACTTGAAAATAAGTACACGAGTAAATCCGAAGACCTTATTTCCCAATCAATCGAGCATTTAGTGTACCAACACCAATTCACTTCACTCACCAAGCATACATTGGTCAAAATTTTAAGCATCAAACAGGCGTTCCATGACTACTTTATTTTCTGAAAAAAAAAATTCAAAGTTCAAGAAATGACAATCAAAAGTCATGAAGACATCAAAAATTGGTTCTGCATGCATCATTTCCTAAAAATCACGGAAAGAGCATATGTCACAATCAAACAGAACAAGGGATCCAAAACGCCATAAAAAGGAACGGGCAATTGAGCATGATCTATTGAACAATCAGCTTCACAAAAATTACAGTACATAAAGCACTCAATGAAAGAAAAAAAATTCATGAGACAACTCCTTAGGATGAGGTACGTGTGAATTTATAAAAATCCAAGAACGTGACAAAACACATCAAAATATAATAGGGCAGCAGCAAATGGATGCAATCTTATGAAGATATGAACGTGTTAACAATGTTGAAAATTCCTAAAATTTTATCACATGATGGTCCTAAAGATGAAAAATGAAATTAATGAAGGGTCCAAGTTCCAAATCACAACAGAAAAATTCCGACAAAAATGGCAAAGTACTAACATGCAAATGCTCACAAGTGTATTCCGAATTTTATGATTTTTCAAATTACAAGGCAACTTTGTAAAAATTGGAAACTGGGTCAATTGACATGCAAATGGCTCGATTTTGGTGTCATTAGAAAACTTAATGGATTTCCTAAGACTTTCTAAGAGATGACATGATCAATAAGGTCATTTACCCATTTAATCATTAGACATTTTCATAGACATGCAAATTGACTCAATTCAAGGCAGTAAGCACATGAACAAATTGCATGGTTTAACTTTCCTATATGACAAGGCAAAAGTGTGAGATAAATCATATAAGTCAAGTATCAAACCACAAATAATTTTCATTGAGAGGTCAAGGCCCTAATGCAATTACTAAGCATGATATGAAAATGTTGTGACGAAATGTACCTTGAACATGTTCATGATAATAGAATCAAATCACATGAAAACACACAATGATGGGATGAAATGATGGTCGATTAGCATGATATAAGTGTCCCCAAGGTGACATTATAACATGCAATGATATTCATGAAGCCTTCATGGACAAACAATCACAATCAAGTGCACAATTACACGCAAATACATTCTTGAGTTTGCAGAGGGCAATACAGAGGTCAGGACGATTTTTAGGGCAATGGACCTATTCAATAACATTCAAAAATCACAAGAAAAATTTATGACATGACCAATACTCACATGAATAATTTCTAGAATGAATCAACTTGAAAAGAGTTCGGGAAATATCACAATAAAATCAGCAAACTTGAAATTTCGGATTCGGGACTTTGTAGACCAACAGAACAGAGGACGTATTTTGGAGGATTTAACCTAGTTTTGCTCATTGGAAAATTTCGAGAAAAAATTTTGTTATGACCCTCATCCATATGCACAACTTTCATGAAGAACTCCAGATCATATTCCAATAAAAAAAAATCAGGAAAAACTCATGAAACCAATACATGTAATCAGAAACCCCAGAAATCAGCATATGTGACAATAATGTTAGGGCCGTTCGTTCTATCATGATGATCTTTAAAATTTTCAAAAAATATATATATTCTAGATTAAAATATTATGAATATTTTTCATAAGGAATTATCTCAAAATTTCGATCACAAAAATCGGCAAAAAATTGCAAAGCAACAAAGGTCAAATCCATCACAGAACAGCAGTCATCAACACATCATCACAGAAAGTAGACGCGACTTTGAGGTAAGTTTTTAGGTATCAAATGAAGGCCGATCGGAGTGATTTATAGCTCTTTGGAAAGCTTATTGAGTCTATATTAAAAGTCGGAGAATCCTCAAACTCATTCGAACAATTTTTCAAGCTCAAACGAAGAGGTTTGTCCAGGTGTGTCAATCTGGAATCCGAATCTAACAGATTAAGAACAATCTCCTAATCAAGCCTAATCACACCACATTCATTCAAGCAAATCTATTCATGATAAAGCATCACAGAAACTTTATCAATCTCTGAATCAATCCTAAATTCAAGTTTTAGCCCCATCGCCTATTGCAATCTCGCTTCATTAAACTCATGATGAGGAAACCAACCTTTATTGGCATTTAACCGTTGAATCAAATTCAACTCTGCAAGAACTGATCACCAGCCACCACGAGATCAACACAAGGACACCAGGGAAGGATTCCATCACTAGAGAGGGCAGGATCGGCGCCGATTTCATCGCCAATTCTCTGTTGAACTAAAACCAGTCCAAGTCGGATTGGCCTTCAACTGCCAAGGGAAGATCACCTCACACGGGCTGATTGGAGCGGCATCGAGGTTGTAGCTGGTCACTAGAACATTAAGGAGAGGGAGAGGGAGAGGGAGAGGGGAATTGGCGGAGGAGGACCGGCGCCAGAGATCATAGGAGTGAAGCTGGCAATAGTGGTTCAAGCGGTTGAGGTCGAAACTGCCTGTCAATTTTTGAGAAGGAAGAAGGGCGGGAAGAAGAGAGAGATAGAGAGGTTTTAGAAAGAATTTCAGCTAGAGAGAGAATGTAGATCTGAGAAATGTGACATTCTCTTGAAAAATTGGAGGGAAAATATATATATATACCCCTCCCTAATCTCAAATCCTAGTTGTCGGAGGATTAACTGATATGCCTAACTAACTCTTTTGAACTTCTAATCATGATTAATACATTTAACATATGCTAATTTGAAAGGCTGAGATTTAATGCGATCAACGATTCACAAAAGTTTTTGCGATTAAGAACCTAATTGGAGGTAATTTTGTAATTTTACCAAAACTTAAGAGTCATTTTGCAAATTCAGGAAATTTAAGGACATGGAGGAGCCGAATTTGGGCTAGGCCACCGCAAGGTGGTGGCCGCTGGTCAAAAACCATCCGGAGGATGGCCAAACCAGCCTCCTCCACTGGTAACTGGTCGAACCAGTTTTGGATTGGTTTGGCTTGTCTTTGGTTGTTTGGTCTAATTCTTTCCTTGGTTTGTGCAATTTAGTCCCTAATGATTAAATTGAAAAGAAAACTTGTTTTATTAGAAAGAAAACGGTCCAATTTTGAAGAGAAACGGGTCAATATCAAACAAATTAAGCTAATTAAACCACGAAAAGTCAATTTCGTAATTTTCTATTAACCTAATTGTCTAATTGCTATGAAAATCATTGGACCCATACCATGGGCACACAAATTGGACTTTTTAGGCCTTAAATTGGACAATTCTACTTAATTCTTGGTCTTAATTCACAAATTAATTGAAATTGAATTTAATTAAAGTTGCGAGACACCTATTGGTATAATTGCCCATGTCTAGGGAAACTTATTGTATCCAAATTGACCCTTAATCAACGACACGACATTTTTACCAAAATTAAATTGAGGACCAATGTCCAAATTGAACCCCAATTCATCAAATCAAACCCTAGTCATCAATGGGTCACCTTGAATTTCTTGAATTGAAGATCAACCCTATTTTCTTAAGACTTAGTAAGCTAAATTTCCCAAATCAATGAGTTGTCAAGTGAATTTACCAAAATCGACCCCAAATTTGGACTTAACTCACAAAATTGAGTAGAATGGAAAGGTTTGTTTGCAAATCATGAAGAATCGATTCAGACCCCTAATTAGGGGCAAAAATGTCAATTCACATTTCATTTTGCCCGATCTGAAAATTGATTGATGGATTGAATGGATAAATGTATCTAGTTCAAATTTCATAAAAGGGACAGCCTAATTATGACTAGAATGAAAGTAATTTTATTTTTAGTCGATTTTGAACCTAAAACCGAAAAATTCGGAAAATAAGGTACTTGATTGATTTCTGCAAAATTTTTGATGCTAAAGTAACATTGAAGTTAAAATGAGGTGATATTTTTATTTTTTTTATTTTTCAATTTTTTGATCAAAGGTTTGACCAAAAGTTAAACTCTAGTTGACTTTTTCACTAGGAGTTTGATTTTATGGTCAAATCTTTAAATTTTTCCAAAATTTCCACTTCTAAAGTGAAATTAAACTCAACAGAGACATTTTAGTGCAAAAAACCAAAATTTGACCCAAGGTTGATTTTTAGTCAAAGGATTGATCAGAAAGTCAACCGTTTGACTTTTCGGGTTTTTGCATGAAATGAATAGGAAATTGCTTTATAAAACTAAGACAATAGACAATTGAAAAATGACATTTTTTGTTCGAAAAACGGGCCTTGTTGCGATCAAGAACCCCTAATTTGGTTTTTCTACCTTACCGATGCGTCGACCAAAAATCAGGTATTAACAGCGCCATCCATTGCCACTGCCCCACTAGTGATGGGGCGACAACACAGGAGGGGGAGCCCCCTCCCGTCTATACTGTTTGCTACCTTTTTTTAAAAAATTAATTTCGTTTTTAATATGATTTAATTTAATATTTATATTAAAAATTAAACTTAAGGACAAAACGACGTCATTTTGGGTGAGAAGAAGCTGAGATGGATCTCCGGCGAGCCACGTGGGTGATAAAAATTATTAAAAAATTGCCACATAGGATTTTTGAAATAAGTCGCCAAAGTTGATACTGAAGTGATTTAATATTCAAAAAAGTGGTACTTAAGTGTACTTTTCATAATTTTTGATACTTAAGTGTCCCATCATACCAAGTTTTGACACTCAAACAAGCTACGTAGGCAATACAAATTATTAAAAAATTGCCACATAGGATTTTTGGAAGGGTCACCGGACTTGGTATTGAAGTGATCCAATATTCAAAAAAGTGGTACTTGAGTGTATAATTTCATAATTTTTGATACTTAAGTATCCCCTCATGCCAACTTTTGACAATTGGGCTATTCTTCTGCCAAATAAAAAGATAGAGTGAGAAAGGTCCATTGACCAGACCAAGCGCAAAATTGTTGTAGGATACTAAGGTTTATGCAAGAGGTCTTTGGCAACAACTTTTGCTTCAATAGAACAACCTCTAATTGCAAGATAGTAATCGATTAGGAGCCTCGAAATTGACATATAGGTGATCGATTGGCAACCAAGAAATCGACAACTAGTTCGTTGAATCGACATCTTTAACCTTGGACCCAGCGATCAAACTATATCCAAAATTGGTCTTTGCTTGCAATACTAAGGATTATCTAGGATCAATCGGTGAAGTGTCGGTTGAGTTTGAGAGTTGATCAATAGAACTCAATGCTCCCACATCCATTTTGTTGCAAAATGTCGATTCTCTTATGATAACCTTAGTCTCTATCATCCGTTGTAACTATTACAAATATCACTTCTTCAAGGCACAACGAACCAATATTCTTCTATTGGATTGCCTTGTACAAGTCTACAAACCTAATAAAGTGAACAAGTTTAAGCACCGAAACTCACTCTTGAAGTTGCAAGTACAATGAACACAACCATGGATGATCTCCATGGTAAGGAATGAAGATTGAGATATCTAGCATTTAGACATGTCAAAATGGGTCTATGACCTATTTAAGATATAAATAAGTCATAAAAGGTGTTATTTAGATCTTAAAGAATCTTCTTAATTTGATTTAAAAATTGAAAGTTTAAAATAAATGGATCTAAATGAATTCTAAGTTAAAACCTATTTCCAATCCAATACTCACAGTATTTCCTTCCCTTTTTAACTTTATAAATATATTTTTATATAAAATTCAAAATTATAATTATTTTTATATTTCCTTTTTCTTTTCTTTTTTTCTTTTGTCTTTATCCCTTCTTTTTTTCCTTTCTTCTTCTACCTTCCTAATCAGTCGGTGGTCGGCACAACAGTGGCTGGCATAGCGACGGCCAACTACTGCCCAAGCGAGACTTGAACTTGCCGACCGGTTGCTAACTCGCTCGCGAAGCCGACGAGTTTGAGTCTCGCCGATGTCAATTTGGGTCATAAACGGGTTAAATGAGTTGATTTTGGTCAGACTATTTATGACTTGACCCAAATTCGACCCGATCCACCCATTTGACAAATCTATTGACATTACAGAAGAATGAAGATTGAGGTAGAATGTCTTGCAAAAGAAACTTCTTTATTCATTGTTTACATGGCTACCATGTGAAGTGATGTAATCAATCAGTCATAGTACTTCGTGTGGTATTCATGTCAATTTGCAGTGTATTTGAACTTTGAAAATTCTATCCCATGACTAGGTCACTTCTCCACCCGTCAACATGATGTGGTGCATTTAAATTCACAAAATGCTTTCTCCTTGCAAGATGACAATAAATGTGAATACACGTATGGAGTCACCATGTCTCCCATTCATATCAACCTCGAGGGCCACTCTAGTACGTGAGCATAATGGTTTGCGCGCATTCACACGATTGATTTGATTTAGCTAGGCCCAAAACGATAATAAACCCAACGAAAAGTAGCCTCAAACTTTGAAAAACAGTGGATCTAGGGCACAAGAAAGAGAGCTCAAATGGGTAAAAGCCCATCTTAGGAAAGGCCACTAATCCACACCCACTCTTTGGTTCCACATTAATCTCAATTCCTCAAGCCGATCTCGAAATTCCAAGGAGCTGTCTGAACCCCTTGCGCATCCAAGACCATCTTTCAAGGAAGAGGAAAGAAAGTAAAAAAAACAATCATTGTCGTTATCCATCTTCGTCGAACGGGTGGTTGAACTAATCCCACTGCCGTATCCTTCTGCTTTCATCTCGTTCCATCTCAGCGACACGTGACCTCTCATGGCACCCACAAAGTAAACACCCCTGGACTATTAAGAAGGAATGCCACCGATAAGCAACGGCGCGTATACTACTAATTAATTCTCATCCCACGAAAGATCTTGGACCGGCGTAGAACTAATTTTTGACATGTAAAAACTTTCAAATTTATACTCTACCCACAATCCAAATCCACCCTTCCTCGAAATATATGTGCGCCACATTTGATTTCTCATGTTGGATACGTCATTACTCGTTTTATCATGTACACAATTTCTTTGTGACCGATGACAAACTTGGATTATGAGTATCGATTTGAGTTTTTTGTGTAGCAAATTATAATTCATGGTAATCGCATCCTTAAATAATTATGCGACGGAGCTACCAATGTCAAATTTTCAATAGTGGCGACTCTGGAACAGAAACACACGTACGAACCTCAAATTTTCTTTTCTTTTGTTAGGGAGGGAAACCGTAACCAATTCGTCGGCAGTCTCTACTGCGACTGCAAAGAATCTTAAATGGGAGGACTTCCATGATGGTCCCTGAAGTGAAATTCGTACCCTGGCACTGAATTTATTCTGACGCTGTCTCTACTGACTTTCTTTCATTGCCGGTGGATTTTTCTTTTCTGCTTTCTTTTTTTTTTTTAATTTTTTTCCCACCATATTATTGGCTTGAGAAAGTGCCGACAAATCTCGCACCAGAAAAAATCTCTCTGCCTTTCTTCTTTTTCGTTCTTTTTGGTTCTTTAGATTCCTCTTGTATTAAGGACTTAGATCTTAATATCTGAAGAGATTATGTCATGGCCCGCGCATTTTCATACACTGTGCTTAAGATATCCCCTGTGCGATCACATGCGAAAAGATAGCTGGGTTGTTCCTTCATTTTCAAAAGCACCAATCTTAGACATGACAACAACATTCATTTGTTTTAACTCGATGGCGAGTCAAATCCTTGTCCGAGAATCAATTAATCTCTTTTGTAAGAGCGGCACTGTGGAATTGGAAAGAGGTGAAAAAAGAATGGATCGAAATGGCATTAGATTTACGCAAAGTATTGTCGGCCACACATTGAAGAAGCGCGAGATTGAGACCAAGTCTAATTTCCGTACAAAGAACTCGACAGAACTGTCATGTCTTTCAAAGAGATTCCTCGATTTAGATTAGGTAAAGTGCTCTGAACAAGATGTTAGGATTAGCATTACAGGTACAGTTGCTCCTATTGAATTCAAACTTATGACATGTTTATGCCTACCCACATCTTGGTTTGCTCATCCCCTTGAAAATGTTTTCTTGCACAACATTGTTCGCATCAAATACTATATGTAACCTCATGAAAAGAAGAAGCAAACACTCTAGCAGCATAATGACTGAGGCCCCATTGGTTGGCAATCTCAATTGTAAAAGAACAATACATAGCTTAAGTCGAAAATCACTTAATCTCACTCTAAGTGACAACACGTTAGAAAGAACTTGACAGGATTGTCGAGACTTTCAAAGAGATTCCTTAATTTAAATTAAGTAGAGCGCTCCGAACGAGCTGTCAAGATTAGCATTACAAGTTTATTCACTCTTATCGAATCTAAACTTATGGCATGCTAAAGCACGCCTAGCACGTGTAACCAACATCTTGGCTCGTCCATCCGACTTCTCCCCCTTGAAAATGTTTTCTTGTGCAAACATCATTAGCATCAAATTCTACATGTAACCTCGTGACAAGAAGAAGCAAACCCTCTAGCAGCGTAGTGACCACCGCCCCATCGGTTGGCAATCCCAATTGTACGAGATCAATTACACAGCTCAAATCGAAAACCACTTATTCTCTCCCAGAGAAGATAATGCGCGAGCAGCATCATCTGTCCTGATCTGAGGACAAACAACACATAAATAGGACAAGAAACGATCGATGATGAGCACTGTGCGGACTGCAGAGAGAGGCGCTTAGAAGAGTCCGCCCAACGTACCGATTCGATTCCATTGTCGCAAGAAGAAACAGACATGACTAAAACACAAACCTCTTTGGACATTTCACCCTCGATATTTGCAAAATCATTTGTTTAAGAATGTCTTTGCCCTTCTCCTCACACTCACCGATGATCCTAGATCTTAAAATATGAAGGGGAGAGGGGGGGCTGTTACCCAAGAGAGAAAAAGATCTAATCATGCTGCGACAGACAGATGATCTCTCACCTAACATCGTTTTCTTTTCTTTCCTCCAGTTAATTTGGGACTGGTGTTTGTCCCACTACATGAAACGTGCATAGGAATTGCCAATTCTTGGACATGGGGAGCTGCGAAAACGATTACTAGTCAAACCTCTCCCTCTCCCCAATCGGATCTCTCGTGTTGCCCAAGGGGAAAACTTTTGTTCAACCAGGTGCTGAAGTGCGAACGGATTACATGCGCATGGTGCGGTGTCGAAGGACAGACAGAAGGGGTGATGGATTTGACAAGGAGATGGGAATCTCAGGAAACACCAAAAGGAACTGAGGAGATACACCAACAACAACTTGCGGCCTCCATCATGATGATCACTCATCATCAAGCACTCACTCACTGTAGTACACAAGACAGAGCCTGCCTGCCTCCTCTCTCTTTCTGTCTCTCTGTGTAATGTCTGTGGCCACGGGGTGCCCACAGCTCAGGATCAGGAACAGTGAGCCAGGGAGAAAATACCTAATCAAGATCTTATCACTTTAGTAGTTATAACTTTAGTTGGTTCACTTGGCCATTTGCACCAACTGCTGGCCTTGTAGGCCATCGCTGTTCCCTCCGCCCTCCCCTCTCTCTCTCTCTCTCTCTCTCTCTCTCCCCCCTCCCCCTCTCTCTCTCTCTCTCTCTCTGTGAAATGGCATTATCCATTCCCATAGAACAAATTCAAAAGGGAGACCTTTCAGCAAACAAGACAAGTAGAGTGATCCTTTCTTGTTCTCTTGGTTTGAACAGATTGAGCCGGAGGAAAGGCAAAGATTTAATATGAAGCGAGGCAAAGTTCTCTTTTTGATAATAATTCAATTTTAATTAGCTATTGGCCCTTTTTGTACAGCATCAAAATTTCTTGATCCAAATCCAAAAATTCGAAAGGGGGAAAGAAAAAGGAACAAATCGAAAACTAAACAAAAAGGACAGTAAAAGACTAACTCCACTTAGGCCTCATCATTTCTTCAGCCACCACCACCTCCACCTCTACCACCACCACGCCCCTCCTTCAAACACCGCCAGAGGGAAAGAGAGAAACAGGAAGAGATCAGGACCACTTCTTCTTTTTTCCTAATTTTCCCCCCTAAACTTTCTCGAATTCGCCATCCGAGTCCTCAGGCTCAGGCACCTTGTTCAAATCCACCACCCTCTGCAAGAACCCACCGCAGCCCTTGTACTCGTGACCCAGGCCCGCCCCGCCGTTCTTGAGCGCCGATCCGTGACCGCTGTTGTTGAGCGCCGCGTCGACGCTCGCGCCGACCTCCGTCGCCTTCTTCCTTATGAAGGCGGCCGTCATGTCGCCGCAGCCGCCGCCCCCGCCCTCCGCCGCCGCCAGGAACTCCGGGAAGTTAAGCCGGGCCGAGGGGCCGCGGAGGTAGAACACCGCCGTGTCGTAGGCCCTCGCCGCCGCGACGGGCGTCGAGTAGGACCCGAGCCAAATCCTCGACCTCTTGTTGGGCTCCCGAATCTCGGCCACCCACTTGCCCCATTTCCTCATTCTTATCCCCTTGTACGGCCTCTCCCTGCCGTTCAACCCTCTCTTCTTCGCCGCCGGGCTCTCTTCACCGGTGACCCCCGAAACCGCTTCCTCCTCCACCATCATCTAAACCCACCAAGAAAAAAGGGGAGGGGGACACAACAAATCTTTCCTCTGAACCGAGGAAGTGACGGAGTTCGAATCAGAAAGGTTCTCGGTCGGATTGAGGGTTCATCTAATCTTGGGTTAAAAAAAAAAAAAGTTTCAGGGAAGAGGAAGAAAGGTGTCACCTTTTGCGAGCTCCGCCGTTGAATTCCACGGAAGAGGAAGAAGAAGAGAGAGAGAAGCGACAAATCCCAATTCACCGACAAATCTATGGAGAAGAAGAAGAGGGTTGGTGTTTACTTCCTCAATTATGGTGGCTACTGGGGTGTGACGACGATGATGATGATGATGATGGCGGAGGAGGTGGGAGGAGAGAATTCCAGGGTTTGCATCTAGGGTCTCTTTGTTGGGGCTTCGTTTGGCAAGCGAGAAAAACAATGCCTTTAAGGATTATATATATTATATACATATAATAATATATATATTAATTAATGAGGGCGAATAGTAGAAAATTAATTTAATGAAATTTAAAGAGGAAGCAAAAAAAGAAGTGGTGGTGGTGGTGGTGGACGATGGTGGTGATGGTGGTGGTGGTGGTGGTGGCGGTGCGTGGGCAAGTGAAGTGGGCGAAATTCAAAATGCTAATTAAAAGAAAACGTCGCTTGGAATGCTGTAGCCAGATATATAGGAGCTTTAATTAATAGTGGGGTTAGGTTAATTAATTCTGCTCCTCTCTTAAATTTATACCTTTGACGGTCGCTCCCTAATGAGGTAGTATTTAACAACCTTATAATGGGTTCTTTTTTTTTTAATTTAAAAAACCCGAAATTATAAAATAACTCGACAAGCATCCTTAGTACAATATATACCTTGTTCACCACAGCCCTTATTGGAAAAACACCCCCTTTTTTCAACGACCTCTCTTCAAATACTTAGTGAGCTATAAATACATCACAATATCAATAATTTTTCAGATCCATCTCGAAAGGGAAATGAAACCGAATCATGCCGGACTAATTTGCCAAGTATAATGTGAATCGATTGTTATATGTGGACAAAGTAGTTCGCTGTTAGGTCTAATTATTAATTAATTGGCCTAATACCGATTCCAATAGAGTAATAATCAGATTTAAGAAAATGATCTGTTCATGATTTGGAAAAAGAGAAAAGGAGGGGCGGGGGTGTGGCAATTGCGACCGAGGGGTAGGTCGGTAGTCGGTGGATGGGATACCGTTAGGAATTGACTTTCCCACCACGCTACAACGATGCGTGCGCGCGGGGTTGGACGTTATTGCCCTCGGCGCCGTCGCCCTTCCTCTCCCGAAGCGCGAGGGGCGAAATCGGGATTTCGCCCCGCTGGCGTCGTCCCTAAATGCGGAGAGAGGGAGGGGGAATCGAACATGCGAGGGGGGCGGCCTAATAAATGGAGCAAAAACATAGGATCCAGCAAGATTTCGGGCTGTTCCTCTTTCGTGTTTTGGGACAACATTCCATCTTTTCTTTTTTTTTTTCTTTTTTCTTTTTTTTTTGTTTGCCAAATTTTGATAGCATAAATGAAAGTGAGGGGAAAGTAGTGGAGTGTGGTTTTGACTCTTGATCTCTTTGATCCCACGTCAGTGGAAAATGACCTTTTTCCCTAATGTGAAGGAGGAAAAAAAATTGGAGAAAACAACTTGGAGGAAGAGGAAAGGAGAAAGAGACAAGGATATTATTAGGATCGTTCGGAATTCATTTTTTATTCGTGGAAATATAACCATCGAGTGGCGTGTGAACTTCTTTCTTTTTCACATTAATATTAGATCCACCGACAATGTAAAAAAGAAACTTTTATTGTTGAAATAGCGACGTAGATTTTTGGAGTTAGTTTCGTAACACATGTTGACAATTCTTTCGCTCTATGCCAATAGTAGACTTAATGAAATTCTTGCTTTTTATTGACCCGAATCTATCGATGTAAACTTATTAGCCTCACTTATTGTAGAAATTATGTTAGTTATGGTCAAGTAGCACATGTAAAGGAATAGCATATTACTGTATTTGGCTAGTGTATCGTTCCTCTGATCAATTTAGGTCTGTCATGTCTTCTATATTTTAAGGCGAAAGCCAAATTGTCTCACTTTGTTATTTCATGTTTAGCCTCAGGTACTTTAATTGTAAAAAAGTTCAACTTGAAGGAGAACAAAAAGGTGAAATTGGCCAAGAGACAAAAAGATTAAAGTTAGATACCAACCGCGCACTTTTGGCTAAGAAAGTGCATTGGATAAATTTCCATAATTGTCCTTGCGGTATAATAATATGCAAAAATTGAGGGACTAGATTGAATAAATTGAAAGTTTATGAACTAAATTACACATTTCGCATAATTTAAGGACTTGTGGTGACTTTATCCTTTGTTAAACTAAATAAAAAAATTACATTGAAAATTTACGAGCATTCTAGATCAATTACACAAATTAAAAGTTAAAAGATGGCATTCAACTAATAATACCATTTTTCCTAATCAAATTCATCCTTCCATCCTACGAGCTAGAAAGCTTCTTTCACTTTTCTTTTTAAAAATGGAACAAATGTTCAATTTCAATTATGGAAAGAATAGCAATATATGTTGTGTGAAGAATAAAACATGATCATGCCATAACCATTTTTTAATTTTTTTAATTTTCAACCATTGATAAAAATAGCAATTTGTTTATTTGAATAAAGAATGAAAACCGATTGCAATAACATAAGATGAAGCCGGCAACACATAAAAGAAAATTGTGGAATGATTAAAGCGTGACCATGGCATGCTCTTTCCGTTTGATGAGTCAAATTGTTTTTCTATTTCTCCTGCCTTTAACCTTGAAACTCCCGAAGGTGTCATGTGAGAATCTTCCCAAAATCTGTCTACTTTCTCTTCAGCTTTTCTTGTCTTGCATGAACTTTATCTTTATTGCTTTCTGGCGATAAAAAATATTATCAATAAAGGTATCATGCATCCGTGAATTTTGCTTTATAGCAACCATCATGGTTTTTTTTATTTTTTAACTTTCATCGAGTCCCTAAATTATGATTTTTTTCTTATTTATATGGTAGTTTCATAAATGAAAAATATAAATTGTCTTTATACAAAAGCTGATATATCGATAACGTACATGATTGTATACCTTAATATCACACACACACACACACACACACACACACACACACACATATATATATATTTTGAAATAATGTTTGTGTACTCAATTTAGCAAAGTCTTCTGTCTATTTATAATTTTTTTTATTTCCTATTTGAAATGTCGTACTTTTTTGATATGTTGGAAAGGTCGTATTGAACTTATTACAACGACAAAAGGTTTCGGCTCTTTTTGATATTTCCATGATTCCACATATGTACTCCCAAATACACCATTTGACGGTTGTTCTAGTTAAGACCTATTTGTGACCCTTTTAGATGTTCCAACCAATTCATTCTATAAAAGTCGGGAAATGAAAGTACAACTAGTAAACCTAATGAGTGACTAGTTGGAAAACTCACAACTGATAAAAAGAAGGGCTAACTCTTTTTGGGCAGCCTCGTGAGTCCTGTGCCTTCTTTTAAGGCCATAGGCATGGACTATTAACATGTCCACCCATGATGGAATTTTGCCAGTTGATGGATGCATTAGCTAAACTTTAGAGAAAATCATAGCATGGTCATTAAAAAAACTGTTGCTAATTGTAATACGCAATTTGGCATTGATAAGGGGAATCTAGGACATATATAAGTGTAATAATGCCATGTCAAAACACCAATCAGACGCACTATTCCCACTAAAAGTATGATTCTAGTGGTTAAATAAACCAAGTTGCGAACTCTGTTAGTGTAGGCATGTTCTACATCAAATCGATTGATTTTTTGTTAAATTTCTCGAAATAAAATTGCCAAACAGGTCTAAAATAGTACAGAACGACCTAGAATTTCGATTATAAATGATATTGACTTCCTAAGTTGTCGATAATTGCGAAAACCAATGGCCTCCAAGGTAATGGACACCAATCACTGGATTTCCCTCCACGTTTTGTGAAGCAACCCGAGGATTCATTATTGATTAGTTTAATGATAAGCTAGTCTTGTTTACCGCTATCTATGCATGAAATAATTGTCACATTGAGCCCGACCTGCCTTATGGCCATTGGGTGAAGTTCCAAATTTTAAATTAGCAAGTAAAAACAAAAGGAATAGCATTTTTAATTATCTTACTTGTTGTGCACAAGATTACGATCATACTGGTTTTTTATCTAGATACAATGGATATGACTTTAACACTGGTCCACATAAAAGAAACGCTAGGGCTACATTTGGTCCTTGAATATCTAATTAAGATAGGACAAAATTCAAAGATTTTCTAAATTCTATTCCGTTGTTTGGTAAATCATGATAATAAAATCGAATATATTTACATTATATCTTGTATATTATTTGGTTTGAAACGGTATATTAGTATAAATGAACGTAAAAGTTTACAAATGAAAATGGTAAAATTTCTTACAACACTCTTTCCTATAAAAAATAAAAAAAATAAAAAATGATTATTATTATTATTCCTCTTTTTTTTTTTATTTTTTTTTTATTTCTTTTTTTCCCGTTCCGTCATTCTCTAATAAAATTTTATTAAATATTAAATTGTACTAATATACCTAAAAAAAAAAATACCAAAAAACGTAATAAATATAAATATAAATATAGATTTATATTTATATTCATAGATTGAATTTATAGTATAAGATATAATTAAATTCGAAAATAATTAATAATAATATTAAATTTTAAAAAAATAATGTGTTATTTTGAATTTCTTATATCAGAATTTTTCGAATATTATTTAGATTGAAATATAATTTTAATTTTATTAATGTAAGAAGTTTGTTATTAAAAAAAAAAACTTTCCTATTTGGATATTATAAATGCATTCTCATTCCAATTCGAAAGTAGCCTTTAAAAAAAAAAATTCTCATTCCTTTAGAATCGAAGATATTTTAATTTAGGAAAACCGACAATCTTGGAGCTTGCTTTTACAAGACAAATCGAGCATCTCACCGAATGAACATGGGTCGATCCGCGGGATCAGAGGAAAAGAAATTCGACTTTTCTCTTTTATGTTGCGAAAAGGGAGATAAACTCCAGATGGGGGGCACAAAAGATGATTGGTAGTTCCCTTTTTTTCCTTCGTGGCCAGCTGATGTTTCATGTCAAAGCGGTAAGAACTTTTGAACAGTCGTACATACGGACTGGGACGACTCGACAATGCACGGGTTCGGTTCATGTGAGGATTGAGGAGGAAGTTTTTAAGTCATGAATGGCAGTGGAAAATGTGGGGGACAGATGTCGTTGTCCAAGTGTCTATGTTTACTGCATCATTTGGGGGTTTGCTTGCTTGCCGTCGTATCTCAACTACGAAAGGACACTGTAAAATTCGTAAGCTTCGCCGACCAGTCACTTTGGTTTAAAAGAAAACAAAAACTCGCATGGGAAAGTCAAAATTAGTTAAGAACGAGAAATGCCGGCAAGTGACGTCTGTGAACCAACCACAACGTACTGTAGAATTCATGATTTTTCGTGAGGCCAAATGTTGGACGGCTGAGATGATGTCGGATCACGACCGGTGCCATAAAGGGCGAAAGTCAAAGTTAACGCTCCCTCGTGTCTCGTCTACTTTGAAATGAAGTGCGACGAGTAAAAAAATAGAAAAAAGAATGTTTTCTCAAAGAGGGCAGTGTTAAGGTATGGGGAAAAAGTGGACGGTTTAGAGCCATTATTAATCGAACGAGACTATATTTATAAAATTAAAAGGTTAAAAATCGAATTAATCTGTATGAGAAGTAAGTTGTTCCAAGATTTTATCAAGTTTCTACTAAAACCTACTCGTCGAAATCTCTTCATCATTTTTTAAAATCTGAAACCTACCCTGCATCTTAGAACTATCTTATCACAGACTTTAGGGTTGATTCTAAGGTCTGCCGGGAATCAGTAATTTTCTCTTCTCCTCTTTTTGTTTTATTTTTAGTTAAGCAAGATGAAAGCAAACGCAATAATAAATATAAAATTTTCCCCTTTGCCACTAGCAACAATCTATAAAAGGTGAACACTTAAAATAAAATAAACAATAATAATTTTAAAACACGTAACATAAAACCTAAATTAAAACTTTAGTTTTCAATCCTCTGTGAAAGATTGCTTTAAATTCTAACAACCGGAAATCAAAAGAAACAACAAATATGCATAATCACTTAATAGTAGTTTTAAATTGAAATTACTATTAATTAAACTAAAATAATTATTAGAAAGTCTCATTGTATATATTCATTCCACTTTAACTCATAAACTCTATTTACTAATGATAATTTCTCATTAAGACAATCAACATCTTAAAAAGAAGAAGAAGAGATTAAATTAAATATTCACTCATTAGATATATAAAAAATTTACAATATAAAAATATATAAATATCACTTACCCAACTCAAACTTTTCATCACTTAAACAATCCATACTAGGTTCTCATCGATCCTCGGCTCTTGGTTCCACTGGGAATTGGGAATCAAAGCCCATATGCTCGGTTTATAAAAGTATAGAACCAAGAACGAGACTAGGTCTTGCGAGAACCTAGAATCAAACTGGACGCCACTACTCCAATTCTTTGGTTCCTGGTTTCACTTTAGAATCATGCTCGCCTCTAATTTGTATAATTGATTTAGGATTGAATTTGTAAACATTCCAGTAAAACATATAAGAATCTATGAGTTAGTCAAATCAATCAATATGTATCCAATCATGATTTTGCTGGTGAATCAATGGATTTGCTTGCAATTAGAGAAATTATAAATTCATCTCATAAAAATATATTGTTGAGATCTTGAATAGTAAGATACGAATTGGGAGCCACTGGAATGCCATTGGAGCCACAAGGCCTGGGAAAACCCTAGTAACCAACCCAGTTCATGATCGAGGTTTGCATCCCTCCATTGCATTTGCAACCTAGTGAAGCATGCCGCTGGTAGCAAAAGTCGAAAATCTCTTCTTCTGTACACACGCCAGACCCTCTGGAGTTGCAGCGGCAAGAGCAAAGTTCAGAATTCGGAGATACCAGAGTGGCTACGTTGGTATACAGGAGCCTTTAATGATTGAGAGAAAATACACGCCCCAGTCTGCACCCAAGAAGTCTACTCTGATAGCGAGCCATCCTGTGTCTCCGTTCGGCCTTTCATTTCGTTTCACCTACCTAACCTCGTGACTGGCGACTTGCCGTGAAAACCAGACTTGCCTGTTCCTCGTGCTTTGAACCTAGAAGCCACTTAAGCTAAGCTTGATTGATTTTATTCAATGGCGGCACACGGCGACAAATCCTGCGCCTAGGTGCGTGGAGGCCAAACGGGAAAAGTGCTCCTTCCAGTATGATCCCAAGCACAAACCAGACGTGCCCCTCCATGGGGACTGCGGGCACTCCAAGCACTTCCAGTGTTCCTTCATATTTCTTTGCCTAGTCCAGATGGCTGAGCAAATGTTTCTACAATTAATGCCGAAAAACTAAGAGCACCATCTCTATATAGAGCCTTGGACAGAATGTAAGTTGGCCTAGCGCCCAACCCCACCAGCACGAGCAACTCTCAAGGCATCCACAGGACCCCATCTGAAGAAAGGTCTTCACTTTTCGACAACAGCATATGATATCACTTATCTACCGAAAAATTGCTTCCCCACTAGGCTCTCCTTATTCAGATATGGATGAACTATACAAGCTAAATCAAGCAGACTTGAAGGAATTCATCACCAACATCTGCATAACCTTTCCAAAACAAAAAGTTTCAACCCTGCACATTCACAACATTCTCCAGTAGATATTAGCAGCCACTTCTTCTGATGGCACTGCTGCTCACAGATCCAAAGGCGAGGCCCATAATAATAAAAGTTCATTCAATTGTTCCACTTACAAGTTAGTCAAACCAGAACAAGAAACAGAAACCAAAGATCGGTAACCATTCAAAAAGCTAAACCCAAGGCTGGTAACCATTCCAAAGCTATCTTTATAACTTGGCTAATAGACAAAACACAACCAGAAAGCTATCAAATATCTGTGTCCTAATACCAATTTAATTTAATACTAAACTAACCTTAGTAGCTTCTCGAATTTCAGTTGTAAACTCTAGTACAAAATCCATTTTTTAACACATGAATCCTTCCAAAAACTAACAGTTTCCATCAAATACTCAGAGAAACGTCAGCATACACTAACTTGAACTGCTTGCCAAACTACACACTATGTCGCTCAGCCAATCAGAAACGGTTAAAAATTTTGAAGCGCAGAGAGGCTAAGAGAACATGGTGTCAATCATAATCATTATTAAATGAAATACCATGCATATCATGCATAAAACACAAACTACCGTGGATAATCTATATTTAGATACAAGTATACTAACTGAATCCGCCCGAGGGCAATTATTGCGGCTGACTCACCATCAACTCAGCAATTAACTATAACTTGTCCAATAGTATCTTTGAACCTTCATAAGAGAAGAAACAGACCGCATTTTTATAGCCAAGCTCCGCAAGATCTTCTTGAGGCATGTCTAGCAAAGACGTGACATAATTAAGCACCGAATGAATGTTTGCTGGATGATTGAGAGATTTAGTTTGAGATGTAGACTTGGAGCTTCCTTTATCAGTGTGACTCATGCTTGAACGGGCACTGTCATTGATGACACATGTGGGGTTCATTAGCAACTCATCTGGTGCATCCGTTTCCAATAAAATTCTATCAACAGGAACTGCTTTTAACATCTTCTTTGCCTACTGCTAAGTCATTGATATGAGAAATCCTGAAAATGAAAAATAAGCTCCTACTTCGATGGACTGAGGAACCATTTCAGCTGAACCTAAATAGGAGTGGAGTGTGACATAGGTAGGAAAAGGGCCCTCCGTATCAATATCTGAAGAAAATCACCAAATGCACGGACACAGTGGATAAATCTTTAGCCTTCCCAAGTGTCATACTAAAGTTTTGCATCACACAATCCCAAAGCAAAGGATTGCCAAATTCAAATAGTCATCAACACTATTCAAAAGGAAGAATTACAACCATATACATAGACTCTCAAAAGTTCTACTGCAAGTCAAAATAGGAAACCTAAATATACCCTAAACTAGGAAACAATAAATCCAAATCCAACTAGGAAGAGGAAACATGTTAAAACCCTAATAGACTCCATTCACTTAAAAATTATCTTTCCTTTGAATCGGAAATTTTAATTTAGGAAACCAGCAATCTTGGGGTGCGTTTTAACAAGACAAATCGGGCATGTCACTGGATGAGTAAGCGTCGATCGGTGGGATTGGAGGAAAAGAAATTTGACTTTTCTCTTTTAAATGGCCAAAAGGGAGATACTCCAGATGGGGCACGAAGGATGATTGAGAGTTCTTTTTTTCTTGTGGCCAACCGATGTTTGAGAGCTTGCACATGTCAAGGCGATAAGAACTTTAGAACAGTCAAACATAAAGATTGCGACGGATTGACGGTGCATTGGATCGGTTCATCTGAGGAGGAGGTTAAGTCGTGAATGGCAGTGGAAAATGTGGGGATCGATGTCATTGTCAAAGCGTTTATGTTTATTTGGATCTTTATTTGGATCTTTTGGGCTTTGCTTGCTGTCGTATCTCCACTACAAAAGGACACTGTAAATCCGAAAACTTCGCCGACCATTCACTTGGTTAAATAAAACAAAACGCATGAAAAGTCAAAATTAGTTAAGAACGAGAAACGCCGGCAAGTGACGTTTATGAACCAACCACAATGTACTGTAGAATTCATGATATTTCGCAAGACCAATGTTAGACAGCTGAGATGATGTTAGATCACGACCAGTACCATAAAGAGCAAAGTCAAAGTTAACCCTTCTCCAAGTCTCGTCTACTTTGAATGAAGTGCGACGAGTAAAATGGAAAAAAGAATGTTTTCTTGAAGAGGGCAGTGTTTGGGGATGGGGGAAAAAGAGGACGGTCTAGAGCAATTAATAATCATATTGATATTACACTTGCAAAATTGAAAAAATATTGACTAAATTGACATCTATATTAGCGGTAAATAGTTCTAGATTCCAATCAAGTTTCATTTGAAACAACCTACCAATCTAAACCGATTTCTTATTTTTTGGAATTTGAAACCTGTCCTGTCATAGATTCCAAGGTCAATTCTAGGATCTACTCTAGGAACCAACAAATTCATTTTTTGTTTTATTTTTAGTTAAGCAAAATGAAAGTGAATGTAATAACAAAAATAATAGTTTCTCCTTTATTGATAGCAACTACCCATAAAAGGTGAACATGTAAAATAAAATTTTAAAACACATGACACAAAATCTAAATTATAAAACTTCAATTTTCAATCCCTCATGAAAAATTACTCTAAATTCTAACCCCCGGAAATCAAAAGAAATAATAACATACATAATCACTTTAAAATTACTATTAGTTAAACTAAAATAATTATTAGAATGTCTCACCATATATATTCATTCCACTTCAACTCATAAATTCTATTTACTAATGATAATTTCTCATTAAGACAATCATTATCTTAAAAAAAAAAAGGTTAAGTAAAAATTCAATCATCGGATATATAAAAAAATTATAATATAAAAATATATAAATATCACTTACTCAACTCAAACTTTTCATCACTCAAACAATCCATACTAGGTTCTTAGTTCGATTCCCATTTCTCGGTTCTTGATTCATTTCTTGGTCCTCGGCTCTCTGCTCCCAGCTCTTGGCTCTCGGTTCCACCGAAAAATGGGAATCAAACTAGACCCCATCGCTCCAGTTCTTTGGTTCTCAATTTCACTCTAGAACCATTCTCATCCATAATTTGTACAATTCATTTAGGATTGAATTCGTAACTATCCTGGTAAAAAACATATAAGAATCTACGAGTTAGTCAGATCAATAAACATGGATCCAGTCATGATTTTGCTGGTGAGTGGATCCGCTAGCAATTAGAAAAATTACAAATTCGTCTGACAAGTATGTATCTTTGAGATCAAATTGTAAGATATAAATCGGGAGCTACCAGATTGCCGTTGGAGCCATGAGGCCTGGGAAAACCTGGTAACCAGCCCGATTCGTGATCAAGGTTTACATTGCTCCATTGCATTTGCAACATAGTGAAGCATGCCATTGGCATCTACGGTACAGGTGCCGGATCCAAAGGAGTTGCATCAGAAGATTCCATGACATAGTCTGCAGCCAAGAAATCTACTCTGATAGCGAGCCATCCTCTTTCTCCACTTGGCCTTTCACTTCAGTTCACCTACCTAACCTCTTGACTAGCGACTTGCAGTGAAAACCAGAGACTCATTTGTTCCTCATGCTTTGAACCGAGAGGCCGCTTAAGCTAAGCTTGATTGACTTTGTTTAATGGCGGCATTCAGTGACAAATCCTGCGCATAGGTGCGTGGAGGCCAAACAAGAAAAGTGCTCCTTCCAGTATGATCCCAAGCACAATCAGACATGCCCTCCATGGGGACAGCAGTGCACTCCAAGCACTTCTATTGTTCCTTCATATTTCTTCGTCTAGTCGAAGGGCGGAGCATGTGTTTCTATGATAAATGCCGTCTGCTAGAAGACTAAGAGCATCATCTCTATATAGAGCCATGAACAGAATGTAAGTTGGCCTAGCGCCCAACCCCGCCAGCACGAGCAACTCTCAAGGCATCCACAAGACCCCATCTAAAGTGTTAACATATTGATCCAATTTCTAGAATTATCTAGTATAAACTTTTGCTAGAAAAGTCTAGAAAAATCCTACAAATTATCTATCACTTAGGCAACTAGAGTACTGTAGAAGAATCAACAACTAGAGTAGTGTAGAAGAATCTAGAGATAAGAGCAGCAAAAAAGAAAAAAAAATCTGACTTTTGACCAGATTTTTTAGGAAGGCGGTGAAGTCTCCTAGGAGAGGAGGACGTCCATTCAAGAAGAAGACTAGCCTGTTAACCTTCTCTCCTTCCTTTTGTAACACCAACTAATAAAATAATCATTTTCTTCCTTATTCCCTTATTCCCTTGCTACATTCCACATACACATAAACACTTGCACACACGCTTCCGCAAAAATTCCCAACAGTGGTATCAGAGCCACATCTTTGGTTGGTATTGGGCGTTTGTCCTAACCACCCACTCCTAAAAACTACCCATCCAAATTCCAAACAACTAAACTATGGCCACTGCTACATCATCCGCATTTCCCATTCCTATTTTTGATGGGAATAACTAT